>SJXQ01000711.1:81272-94285 GCA_006408695.1 Aepyceros melampus | reverse complement strand
CTTTGCTGACTAAGGTCTGTCTAGTCAAGGCTATGGTTTTTCCTGTGGTCATGTATGTATGTGAGAGTTGGACTTTGAAGAAGGCTGAGCACCGAAGAACTGATGCTTTTGAACTGTGGTGTTGGCGAAGACTCTTGAGAGTCCCTTGGACTGCAAGGAGATCCAACCAGTGCATTCTGAAGGAGATCAACCCTGGGATTTCTTTGGAAGGAATGATGCTAAAACTGAAGCTCCAGTACTTTGGCCACTTCATGTGAAGAGCTGACTCATTGGAAAAGACCCTGATGCTGGGAGGGATTGGGGGCAGAAGGAGACGACCGAGGATGAGATGGCTGGATGGCATCACAGACTCAATGGACATGAGTCTGCGTGAACTCCGGGAGTTGTTGATGGACAGGGAGGCCTGGCGTACTGTGATTCATGGGGTCACAAAGAGTCGGACACGACTGAGCGACTGAACTGCACTGAACTGAGGTGGCCGTAGCGGTAAATAACCCACTTGCCAATGCAGGAAACACAAGAGACTTGTGTTGGATCCCTGAGTCAGGGAAGATCCCCTGAAGGACGGCATGGAAACCCACTCCAGTATCCTCGCCTGGAAAATCCCATAGTCAGGGGAGCCTGTTGGGCTACAGTCCATAGAGTAAAAGTCATTAACAACTCCAGCAAAGAGTTAGACCTGACTGAAGCAACTTAGCATGCACACAGCAACTATCATTATATGTATGAACGCACGATTTTTAAAAATTCATTGTAAAGAGTTAACCTATAAAATGCCAAAGAAAATCAAGTATGATAAAATGCCCTTAGTTTTGGATTTTACTACTATATCTGGAGGATTCCCAGGTGGCTCAGTGGTAAAGAATCCACCTGCTAATACAAGAGTCACGGGAAACTCAAGTTCTATCCCTGGGTCGGGAAGATCCTCTGGAGGATGAAATGGCAACCCACTCCAGCATTCTTGCCTAGAAAAATTCCATGGACAGAGGAGCCTGGCAGGCTACAGTACAAGGGTTTACAAAGAGTTGGACATGACTGAGCGACTGAGCATGCACTGTAACTGAAGATAAATTAAATATCTCTGCGCTTTAGGTGCTAAAAAGATTTTTTTCCAGTAAAAGTATGAAGCCAAAGAAATTTGAAATCTGTCCCTTGTGTCTATCCCTGATGTGAATCTTCATGAAAGGAAAACTAGATCTGGAAAGCTGGGATTTTTACTAACTCTTGGATTTGCCCCATACAAAAATATTGTCTGGAAGCATTTGAAATGAAGCCACACAAGGCTGAAAAGATCTCATTGAACTCATGAGCTCGTTTTGTGACTTGGAGCAGAAATACAATGACAATCAGCATCCTTGTCAAACCATATCTCTGAGTCCACAAAGCAGGTCATAAATTACAGGCGATGATGCCAGTTTCCTCCATCTGAACAAAACCACACAAGACCTTAGTGAAGCCAAGAACCTCAGCTTCTTATATTAATACACACTGAAAGGTGGGTGTACTGAAAGGTTATTGAAGTATTGAAAGTCTATGTTCAAAATAACAAAATATTTATTTATCAATGAAATATGGGACTTCCAAAAATCACAGTAATCTCTCAAAGACACTGAGCCACAAATCTTAGTGTCCTTTGTTAAAGGAAGCAGATCACAGATCCACACATAGCTGGATGAACTCCTTCCAAGAGCATCACACCAGGTGTTCTGCTAACACCCCTGGAAGGGCCCACAGGTGTGTCTCTGGCCAGAGTCAAGGCCTCTGCTACACAGAAACTTACTGGCACTCAAGAGGATGTAGGATAAAGGAACCACAGAACTGTATTTCATTAGTAGGATGATCTTGAACAACATTTCTAACTTCTCTGAGTCTAGAGTTTGCCCATTTGCAAAATGATAATACCTACCTTGGAAGGAAAGTTATGACCAACCTAGATAGCAATTCAAAAGCAGAGATATTGCTCTGCCAACAAAGGTCTGTCTAGTCAAGGTTATGGTTTTTCCTGTGGTCATGCATGGATGTGAGAGCTGGACTGTGAAGAAAGCTGAGCACTGAAGAATTGATGCTTTTGAACTGTGGTGCTGGAGAAGACTCTAGTGAGTCCCTTGGACTGCAAGGAGATCCAACCAGTCCACCCTAAAGGAGATCAGTCCTTGGTATTCATTGGAAGGACTGATACTAAGGCTGAAACTCCAGTACTGTGTCCATCTGATGTGAAGAGTTGACTCACTGGAAAAGACCTTGATTCTGGGAGGGATTAGGGGCAGGAGGAGAAGGGGATGACAGAGGATGAGATAGCTTGATGGCATCACCGACTCGATGCACATGAGTTTGGTAAACTCCAGGAGTAGGTGATGGACAGGGAGGCCCTGCGTGCTGCAATTCATGGGGTCGCAAAGAGTCAGACAGGACTGAGCAACTGAACTGAACTGAATACCTACCTAAAAATGCATGCTTAAAGATCAAATGAACTTATCTACAAAACAGAAATAGAGTTACTGATATAGAAAATAAATTTATGGTTACCAGGGGAGTAGGTGAGGGAGGGATAAATTTGAAGATTGGGATTTACACATACATACAACTATATAAAATATAGATAACTAACAAGGACTACTGTATAGCACAGGGAACTCTACTCAATATTCTATAATAACCTATATGCGAAAAGAATCTGAAAAGGAATGGGCATATGTATAGCAGATTCACTTTGCTATATACCTGAAACTAACACAACATTTTAAATCAATTATACCCCAGTAAAAGGTGTTTTGGTTTTTTTTAAGATCAAATATGATAATATGTAAATGGAGCTAGCCTTGTGCTGGTACTCAGTGAAATTTTGGTTGCTTTAAACTGAATGAGCAAAACCCAAAACGTCCCTTGTTTCTTCTTCTGAGTTTCCAACTCAGAAGAAGACTGAGAACTTTTCCTGGAGACTGAGAACTTTTTCCTTAGCCCTCATCACCATTACCAGTAGTCTTCCAAGACTGGCCTACAGGATCTGTAAAACCCTCTGAATACAGCACCTTTCGCTCAAGGTGACCGTGAAATAGATCAGGACCACGGTCTGGTCCTTTCACCCATATCTTCTGCCTGCCTTTGTGTTATTCCACAAACAAATAGTGTCGGGCTCTTTGTGACCCTATGGACTATAGCCACCAGACTCTTCTGTCTGTGGAGTTTTCCAGATAAGAATACTGGAGTGGGTTAGCCAAAGAATAATTTTAATCAAAGAAGTGAGAAAATGTGGAAACAAAGCAAAACAGTCCAGCAAGAATAAATAATAATAGTTTAGTCATTAAGCATAGTTAAGGACAATTAGTTCCTCCTCAAGGGCTATAGATAATACTCTGACCATATCCTATGAGCTGTCTTGTAGATATTGAAACCCCCATCAAGTGGAAGAAGTTAATTATGTTATGATCAGACTATAGTCACGATATAAGCTGCCACAATTCTGAGAACTGGCCTCCAAGAAACAGGAATGAATTGACCCTCTAATTAAAGACTAACTGTACTTAATAAAAATGATGTTTGTCAAACCACCAATGACCAATTTCAACATAACTGTCGGAGTTGACTGTGCTCTTTCTGCATGTAGTCCCCTTCCTCAGCCTATAAAAGTTATTGCCCTCTGATTGTAAGTGGGAAGGAGCCAGATTTTGGACAGGAGTCACTCCTGGATGCCAGAATCCAAAATAAAACACACTTTCCTTTCCACTAACTTGCCTCTTTATTGACTTTTGATTGGCAAACAACCAGACCTCTACTTTTGGTAGCAAATTCACAGCTGCCCCGTGGAGGCTACAAGTGCAACGATTTCTCTTCCTACTCAGTTCTGGGCACTATTTCTGCCCACCTCCACCTGTGCTCTTAGCAGCTCTCACCAGGTGTACGAGAAGTCCCATAGATGGACCCAGGCAGGCATCTCTGAGCTTCATATGGCTCTCTTCCTCGAAGAGCAGGGCAGTTCCAGGTCTACATCTATCATTTCCATCTTTATTCAGTAAGCACCTGATACCCGCTAATCTAAGCCTCCTCTGTGCAAATGAATATTGGATAAAGATAGCATATGACAAATAAAATACTCAATGGAACCCTTAATTCATTTTAATGAGTGTCCTAAGACAATTCATCACTCCATCTGTAGATTTTACCACTCCCCATGTGATGATTGTGTAATTCCATTATTTTTAACTAACTTCACCAAATACTTTCATATATCAACTTGATCTTCACAAAAATCCTATGTGCTAGGGAGGCCAGATAGTTTTAGCCCCATTTTATTTTTATGATGAGAGACAGAAAACTTAAGTCAACTGGCTACAGCTATTCATATAATCTGTTGTCCAATAAACTAGACTCTAAGTATTATGTTTTAAAATCTACACCTTTTTCAGTATACTCTACTGTCTCCTGATGTGCTATCTCTTATCCAACTGGTAATAGGAGTAGTCAAAACACAAGGCAGCCTCTGAAATTACCATCAGATTATGTCTATCAAACCAAGTGATTAAAAAAAGCAAAGCTGTACCAACAAGGCTTTCTTCAATTTGTATTCAAAATGTTATATTATTCATACAAGCAAAGATAAAACCAAATTATTTTTCAGGTTATAAAAATTGCGCATGATGATTATAGAAAGTGTAAATGAGAAAACATTGCCTGGATGCTATTTTGAGCATTTTGGATATTTATTGCACATTTTGAGAATGTGAAAGATGTGAGCTGATTTTGTTTCCAACGTAGCCCTGTGGCTGCCCTGAGGAGAGCACTTATGATCCCAGAGGCAGAAGAAAACCAAACCACATGGTAGGCACTGAGATGTGATGTCTGGAATGAGGTACGTGGTAAATGCACAACAGATGGGGTGCTTACAGGCTGTGAGCAAAAGAGAGGTGGTAGGAAGTACTTGGCCTGAGAAATGGGTGTCTGATGGGTGTCACTCGGTGCATGAGGAAAAAAGAGGCAGGAACAGGGTTTGCACGAAGAAATCAAGGATTCTGATTTGCATGTGTTAAACTTGAAGTAGCTGATGATCTTTCATGTGGATGATCTGGTCAGATACATGAGTCTGTGAAACAGGGGAGAGTGGGGGTACAAGACGGCAGCGTGCTGTCTCATTATGACACAACGTTGTCTCATGCACTGATGCAGCTTGAGATAGGTCACAGCAGTGCCTCTGGGACTGGTGCAGCTGATCAGTCAGCACAGCTACTCCACTCATGCAAGAAGGTCAGCTTAGATTAATGCCCTTAAACTGGAAAACTATGTGGCTGAGAGGGTGAAATTGGCGATGCTACACCTGACCAACCTGCTACAGTGCATATGAAGCCATTTGCTTCCTTATATAGATTTGTTTATTGATTATTGTAGGAAACCTTCCCAAACAACCCTTCTTCCTCTTGCTTTGTAAGGGTCTTTTGTTTTGTCAGTTTCTGTTTTGTTTTGAGTCAATCCTTATTTCTTTGTATTTATGAGGCAGACAGTTATTCAGACACATAAAACAATTTTGTTTTATTTTTAAATTATTCATTCTAAATAGCAGCCATTACACTAATCTTTATTTAGCTGTCTGGCTTGATATTAATTCAATAATAATTTCTGAATAACAAATTACTTTTATCCTTTCAAGCCTACAGCAATGATGGCTGAGTCAAATAGCTGTACATGTTTGAGGTGGGGGAGAAGTCATCTTATGTCTCTTAACACTGATTCCTGGATCACCAAGCAGGCTTCTATGAAAACTTGGCTTTTTATCACTCATCAGTAAAAATACACTGTTCTGCATGAATTATAAGTCTCATTGAAAACAGATTTTCTGAAATACAGTGTGTACATAGATACATATATACACTTCACACGAGGAGCCAAGAAGCAAAATATGTAACCAGATTTAAAAGACACATAACAAAAGGAAAAGCTTGCAAAAATAGACTCAACAAGCAGCTTCACATCACCAATGAACAATGACAACAGGGATTCAGCAACTGATGGTGGTACCCAGGATGAAGAGAACAGCAGAGTTGCACAGCAGACAGAGAGAACTACATAACTTTAAAGGCTGAAGGGATGCTGCCCACACAGATACCTGCACTCAACTTAGGTGAATGCCTTTGAAGAAATGACACATTGCTGCTATGGGTTAATAGCTATTTCCCCCAATGATGCTGGTCCTTAACAGGGTATCTTGAGAAGGGCAGGCTTAGTGGTGTGGCAACATTGGGGTCACAGGGAGAAACTGCTGTACAGAGCACAACCTGGGAGCAAGCTAGGTTCTAATGCTGCTTCATTTGATAGGGACCACATTAAGTGCCTTCCATACAATCCCCACTTACTCCTCAGTCTTAAGATAAGTTCTATCACTCTGTCATAGCTATAACTGGAATTCCTAGGACAGTCACTGTCTAACTGGGATAACAAAAAGCAGCACAACAGAGATGCTCCAGGTAGGCTTCTACTGGCCGACTGAAAAATACATGTCAATGGTATGAAACGTATAGTGGGGAGAATACAGTCAATAACTATAATATCTTTGTATGGTGATGGATGGTAACTAAACATATCATGATAAAAAGTTTGAAATGTGTGCAAATATCAAATCACTATGTGTGTAAAAGGAACTAACATAGTGTTTCAGGTCAATTATACTTCAAACAGCAAACTCAGAAAAAAAAAATATCAGATCTGTGGTTACCAGAGACAGGAGTGGATAGGGAAGGCAGAATTAGATGAAAGTAACCAAAACGTACAAACTTGGGAATTTCTTGGTGAGCCAGTGGTTAGGACTCCATGCTTTCATTCCCAAGGGCACGTATGAAGCAGCCAAAAATATAATAATAACTTCCAATAATATAAATAGATACTAGGGATGTAATGTACAACATGATAAATATAATTAACACTGCAGTACGTTGTAAGGGAAAGTTGTTAAGAGAATAAATTTTAAGGGTACTCAAGGAAAAATAATTTTTTACTATTTTTTAAATTTTGTGTCTCTCTGAGTTAGTCATTCAGTCATGTCTGACTCTGTGCCCCACCAGGCTCCTCTGTCCATGGACTTCTCCAAGCAAGAGTAATGGAGTGGGTTGCCATTTCCTCCAACAGGGGATCTTCCTGAAACAGGGATCAAACTTGAGTCTCCTTCTTTGCGGGTGGACTCTTTACCATCTGAGCCACCAGGGATGGATGTTCACTAAACTTACTGTGATCATCACTTCATGGTGTACGTAAGTCAAATCATCATGCTGTGCACCTTAAAGTTGTACAAATAGCTGAGAGAAGAGAAGCTAAAGGCAAAGGATAAAAGTAAAGATATACCCATCTGAATGCAGAGTTCCAAAGAACAGCACAGAGAGATAAGAAAGCCTTCATAGGTGATCAGTGCAAAGAAATAGAGGAAAACTATAGAATGGGAAAAACTAGAGATCTCTTCAAAACATAGAGATACCAAGGAAACATTTCATGCAAAGACAGGCACAATAAAGGCCACAAAAGTCATGGACCTCACAGATGCAGAAGAGATTAAGAAGAGGTAACAGGAATACACAGAAGAACTATACAAAACAGACCTTCATTTCATGACCCAGATAAGCACAATGATGTGATCACTCATCTAGAGCCAGACATCCTGGAGTGCGAAGTCAAGTGGGCCTTAGGAAGCATCACTACAAACAAAGCTAGTGGAGCTGATGTAATTCCAGCTGAGTTATTTCAAATCCTCAAAGATGATGATGTGAAAGTGCTGCACTGAACATGCCAGCAAATTTGGAAAACTCAGCAGTGGCCACAGTACTGGAAGAGGTCAGTTTTCATTCTAATTCCAAAGAAAGGCAATGGCAAAGAACGTTCAAACTACCACATAATTGCACTCATCTTACACGCTAGCAAAGTAATGTTCAAAATTCTCCAAACCATGCTTCAACAGTACATGAAATGTGAAATTCCAGATGTTCAAGCTGGAATGAGAAAAGGCAGAGGAACCAGACATCAAATTGCCAACATCAGTTGTACCATTGAGAAAGAAAGAGAGTTCCAGAAAAACATCTACTTCTGCATTATTGACTATGTCAAAGCCCTTGACTATGGAGAAAACAACAAACTGTAGAAAATTATGAAAAAGATGAAAATACCAGACCACCTTACCTGCCTCCTGAGAAATCTGTATGCAGGTCAAGAATCAGCAATTAGAATCGGATATGAAACAACAGACTGGTTCAAATTGGGAACAGAGTACCTCAAGGCTGTATATTGTCACTCTGCTTATTTAACTTATGTGCAGAGTACATCATGCAAAATGCCAGGCTGGATGAAGCACGAGCTGAAATCAAGAATGTGGGGGAAATGTCAATAGCTCCATATATACAGATGACACCACCTTCATGGCATAAAGCAAAGAAAAACTAAACAGCCTCTTGAAGAAAGTGAAAGAGGAGAGTGAAAAAGTTGGCTTAAAACACAACATCAGAAAACTAAGATCATGGCATCCAATCCCATCACTTCATGGCAAATAGATAGGAAACAATTGAAACAGTGACAAACTTTATTTTCTTGGGCTCCATAATTACTGCAGATAGCGACTGCCATCAAATTACAAGATGCTTTTTCTTTGGAAGAAAAGCTTTGACCAACCTAGACAGTATATTAAAAAGCAGAGACATTACTTTGCTGACAAAGGTCCATCTAGTCAAATCTATGGTAAGTAGTCATGTATGGATGTGAGAATTGGACTGTAAAGAAAGCTGAGCACCAAAGAATTGATGCTTTTGAACTGTGGTGTTGGAGAAGACTCTTGAGGTTAAGTAGATACTAGGGACTATACTTGGTCTGCAAGGAGATCCAACCAGTCCATCCTAAAGGAAATCAGTCCTGAATATTCATTGGAAGGACTGATGCTGAAGCTGAAGCTCCAATACTTTGGTCACCTGATGCAAAGACCTGACTCATTGGAAAAGACCCTGATGCTGGGAAAGATTGAAGGCTGGAGGAGAAGGGGGCGACAAAGGATGAAATGATTAGATGGCATTACCAACTCGATGGACATGAGTTTGACCAAGCACCAGAAGTTGGTCATGGACAGGGAGGCCTGGCACGCTGCAGTCCATGGGGTTGCAAAGGGTCAGACATGACTGAGCGACTGAACTGATTCCTGGCTGATATGTCAATTATATCTCAATAAAACTGGAAGAAAAGAAAGAAAGAAAGAAAGAAAATCCTAACCATCCATCTGTCCATCCATCAACAAATCCGCCCACCTTTGCCAGACTACAAAGCCATTTTTCTGCTTTGCCCTCTGAGCAAAGCACCGATAGGGGGAGCTCCAGAGAGACCCAACATGGGAAAATCAAGAGGGGTCTTGCTTCATCCCATCAGCCTTCAGGTCGCCTGAGCACCTCCCAAGGATACTTTCCACCCTAGCGGAAACAGTTTGCTTCCAAAGCTGTAATTGAATACAATAATTCCAACCCTCTCTCAACCAGCGAGGGCCCCCTCAGAGACCCTCCACTGCTATTTCGTCTCCCCTGAGAGGTCAGGGTCCCAACACCCTGGGCTGCAGCTTCTTCACTATCTGAGATTCAGATTCTAAATGCTAATGATTCCAGCCTCTTTCCTTTCTGTGCCCAATTCTTAGCACCAGCCACAGCCTCCTGCAATTGCTGTCTCTGTAATAACTTTGAATTTTCTTTTTGCCTTTTCATTTACCTTGTTAATAATTTTACACTTAGTTAACAGTTCTTTGTATTAAATCCTCTCTAGTAAAATAGCTGGTATGATTTCTGTCCCCCAAATATGTAATATTCCCAGAAATATGTACATGTCACATTCATATATTCCATTTTGCATAAAAATCGCAATGTATTCATTGATATACTAAAACTCAGCTATAGGCACTTATGAAATCTGTATACTCAAGATTAAAAATCTAGAGATCTGACATAAGAATCATTAGATGATGGTTTTTGGAAAACTATTTGCAAGTGCCATCAGTCCCAGGCTGTTGCTCACAGAAAAGCCCAAGCAGTCTTATGAGTAAATGCTGTGTTGTGTGCTATTTCCTGCAAGGTGGGCCTGGCATTTCAAGTGAGGCATCACATTATGAGAAGGTAAATGGTTAATAACCACGAAAATTTCATGGTCTTCTTTTTTATCACAGTCTGTTCTCTGAACTATTTTAGAGAACTGATTTTTTTCTCAGTCTATTCTTGTAATGTTTTTCAGCGTTTATTTTGACAGGTCCCAATGAATTGAGTTCCCTTGAGTTTAGGTAGACTCCAGGTAGAAGCTGATATTAAGATTTCTAGAAAATTGTAGGGCTGGTGTCATGTGGGAAGTGTCATCTTTTTCCTCTAATAGAGAGAACTCTGAGATGTCAGGCAGTTTCCACAAGAAGTAGGCAAGATTGTCCCTGGGGAAAAGAAAGACCTTCTAGAGTGTCTATGTATATTCACCTTTTACCTCTTGCTTTTAAAATTTCTATTTCTGTGTGTTTTACAATATAAGTACAATACAATTTGATTTTTAAATGTAATTATTTTAGAAATAGAAATAAATACCTATAGCTTGAGTATATTCTCAAAGCTGTTTTACTGTTAGGAGTCTACTTTTAAAGAATTTTGGGGGCTATTGCTCTATTTTTTTCTATGTTTTTCCATTTTAGATTATTACAAGGTATTGAATATTGTTCCCTAAGCAAAATAGTAGGATCTTGTTATCTGTTTAATATTTCATAGTGTGTGTATGTTAATCCCCAACTCTTGCTTTATCCCTCATCTCTCTTTCCTCTTTGGTAACCATACATTTATTTTCTTTGGGAGACCACTGCTCTAATGATAAGGCACTCTGTGTCTGGAGCGAGGATCAGCAAGCTTGAGCTGCAGCTCACCACTGCCCCAGGTGCACTCCTGCAGAACTCCCCAAGCTCAGGCTGAGAGAAGAGGAAGGTAAGAATGTGTAGTAGTGACGACGTGGCCACAAAGCCTGAAGAGTTTACCAACTGCCCTTCACAGGAAGCTTCTGCCAACCGCTACTTTGGAGGGAATCCAATCAAACCAATTCCAAAATTCTGGTGGAAAGTGAGAGGGCTTCCCTTCTCATTTCATTAATGAGATGAGCACAGATGAGGGGCAGGGCAGGTTCAGAGGCTGGTGCTCAAGGTACAACTGTGGGTGTGACAGACATCACAGCAGTCAGTGCACGGGGGCAAGGGGGGCAAGGATAGATGGACCAACTATGCAGGCACTGATGACTTCCTGGAGGATGATGACAAATCTTGAATGGGCCTGTTACACTGGCCTGGCGGGTGTGACAAACAAGCTTCATTCCATGAGCAGGAGGTAAGTAAGAAGAGAGTAAGTTGTCAACAAAAGTTTTAGATCAACATCTATGACTATGAAATGTAATAATGACTAATGCTCAAAAGGTGATGCTGAATCATCAAAATCTGAACCAATTACATTCAATACTCTCTTATTAAGGAGTGAGAAATGTTTAATTTGCATCCAAGAAACTAGGCTACACAGAATAAGGTGATACCCAGCTGACAGACTCTTGATCACACAAAGATGGAACAGAATCTGAAAGCCAAAATTCTGAAAGTTAATTCATTGATGAAGCCCCTCAGTACTTGTTCATGAGGAAGAGGAATGATCAACATCTATGACTATGAAATGTAATAATGACTAATGCTCAAAAGGTGATGCTGAATCATTAAAATCTGAACCAATTACATTCAATACTCTCTTATTAAGGAGTGAGAAATGTTGAATTTGCATCCAAGAAACTAGGCTACACAGAATAAGGTGATACCCAGCTGACAGACTCTTGATCACACAAAGATGGAACAGAAGCTGAAAGCCAAAATTCTGAAAGTTAATTCATTGATGAAGCCCCTCAGTACTTGTTCATGAGGAAGAGGAAATTAAAATATAAGGTAATTAGGCTGCCATGTAAGCGGCAATAGGCTTTCCAGAGAGCCTAATTAACTGTAATGTGTTCATTATGCTCCATTTTAGAGTTCCCCAAATATACTATTCAGTGTCTAAAATCTGGAAACTGAGAATAGATCTGTCCTTTGACCACTGGATTAAGTAGAATTAGCCTTTTCAAATTTAGATATAAATGTCTAATAAAGAGCATCCAGCAGCTCCTGTCTGTGCCTGCCAGGGTTTGAAGTTTCTGTTGCTCATAGAAGGACCATATTATAGCATGAATGGCTTGAACACAGGCACAGACATTGCCAGATGACACCAGCATCTGTTCCACCTTCTTAGTGTCCAAGAGAAATTATATTTTGTCTGCAAGTACTAGTGCTTTAAATACACTATTGAATTTAATTTTCTCAATAGCTCTACCATAGTCCCAAATTCTCAGGAAGGTTAGATAACCCACTCAAGATGATACAACTAGGAAGTGCCTGTTTGCATCCTTAGTTGCTCAGTCATATCCAACTTTTTGTGACCCCATAGACTGTAGCCTGCCAGACTCCTCTGTCCATGGGATTCACTGAACAACAATACTGGAGTTGTTAACTGTTCTCTTCTTCTCCAAGGGATCATCCCAACTCAGGGATTGAACTTGGGTCTCCTGCATGCAGATGGATTCTTTACCATCTGAGCCACTAGGTAAGCTGCTAGGGAGTTGTGACAAACTCAAATCCAGATCTGATGGCCTCTGTTGCTTCTTCCTTAATGCTAAGCCCAGAGCACTGCATATGTATGCTTGCTCAAGGACAGTTTTGTTCAAAGATATTTCCATAACAAACAGCCAAGAAAGCTAAGGAGAGTGTCACTTTCTTGATCAGAGACAGATTCATTTACTCAGTCCAGGATAATAATATCTTCATTTTCTCAGAGGAAATATGCTTGCATTCCAAAGATGCAGGATGCAGGATGCTTGGGACTGATGCACGGGGATAATCCAGAGAGAGGGTGTGGGGTGGGAGGGGGGAGGGGGAGTTGGGATTGGGAGTTCATGTACACTCGTGGGTGATTCATGTCAATGTATAGCAAAAC
>SJXQ01000711.1:33144-75615 GCA_006408695.1 Aepyceros melampus | reverse complement strand
GGGGCAGAAGGAGAAGGGGACGACAGAGGATGAGATGGCTGGATGGCATCACCGACTCGATGGACGTGAGTTTGAGTGAACTCTGGGAGTTGGTGATGGTCAAGAAGGCCTGCCGTGCTGGGATTCATGGGGTCACAAAGAGTTGGACACAACTGAGCAACTGAACTGAAGTCTAATTTGCTATTCAACTTCCCCGCTTAAATATCCAAGAGAAATTTCAAGCTTACACATTCTAAAAGAGTTTATAATGCTCAACAATTTATATTGTTCCCTCTTCTGGGTTCCCTATCTCAGTAAACAGCAGTAGCATTCTTCCAGTTGCTTCAGCCAAAATTCTTGCTGTAATTTTATTTATTTTCTCTCACATTTAAGATCCAATCCATTGGCATATTATATTAGATCTTCCTTGAGAATTCCTCGGACAGCAAAGAGATTAAACCAGTCAATCCTAAAGGAAATCAACTCTGAATATTAACTGGAAGGACTGATGCTGAAGCTCTAATACTTTGACCACCTGATGTAAAGACCTGACTCATTGGAAAAGACCCTGATTCTGGAAAGATTGAGGGCAAGAGAATAAGGAGATGATGGAGGATGAGATGGTTGAATGGCATCACTGACGTGACATGAGTTTGAGCAAACTCCAAAAGAAAAATAAGGACAGGGAAGCCTGGCATGCTGCAGTCCATGGGGTTGCAATGAGTTGGATATTACTTAGCAACTGAACAGCAACAACAGGAATATGTCCAGACATATGGACACTGGGTGGTAAGGGGAGGAGGAGATGAATTGAGTAGCACTAACATATACACACTACCATGTGTAAAACAGTAAGTAGGATGCTGCTGTTAAGTACAGAGGGCTCAGCTCCAAGTTCTGTGATGACCTGGAGGGGTGAGATAACTGGGGGAGGGACGCTTAAGAGGTGGAAATATACGTATACTTATAGCTGATTCACTTTGTTGTACAGTAGAAACTAACACAACATTGTAAAGCAATTTTACTTCAGTTTTTTTTTTTTAAAAGCAGGATAAGTTTGACTCTCACCAAAAAAAAAAAAAAGACATTTAACTTCATATAAACCTTGATTTTCTCATCCATTAATTGTGGATGAGATAATACAGATAAAGATCTAAATTAGTTTCTGGCACAAAGTATGCTTTCTTTAATTGTTACTTTTATTTAATAAATACCCTGTGCATTGAATGGAAAAGAATTTATCCAGAATCTAACCATTTATCTTTTCTTCCACCTCTATTCTTGTGGTTCAGCTGAAATATCTTTCACCTGGATTATTCATTAACTTCTTATCTTGCCTCATTCCTACCACTCTCATCATTCTAAGTATATCCTCTACAAAAAAACCTTTTAGGAAACCTTTCAAAATGTAAGTCAGACCATAGAATTCCTATATATATTGGGTTGGCCAAGAGAAGGCAATGGCAACCCACTCCAGTGTTCTTGCCTGGAGAGTCCCAGGGACGGGGGAGCCTGGTGGGCTGCCATCTGTGGGGTCGCACAGAGTCGGACATGACTGACGCGACTTAGCAGCAGCAGCAGCAGCAAGAAGTTCATATAAGAAAACCCTGAATGAACTTTTTGGCCAACCCTTTTAAAAAGGAGTCTCAGTTGATTCCCCTATCACTCAGAATAAAAGCTCATGGCCTTATAAGAATTTAAGCTTATTAGAAATCCCTCAAGTATGTACAGTATACCCCTCCCTGGGCATCTCTGCTCTTGCTTTCTCACTTCTTTCAGATATTTTCTTAATCATTCTCACCAGGGAGGCCTTTACCGATCATCCTATTTCTTTTAAAAAATGATGATTTTTTTTTCTTAAGTGATTCATACAAATAATAATTCAATCAATGTTTAATGTTTCAAGAAGAAAATACTACTCAAAATCTCACCACCCATAAAAAAATTAACAAATAATCAACTTTCTAGTCAACTGTCCTTGCAAATAAAAATATGTGTCTATACCTACCTACCTATTGTGAGAAATCTATATCTATATCTGTAGATACAGATATCTATTTAGGGCAACCAGAATGCTATTTCTGACTAAAATTATTAGACTTTAAGAAAATAATGGGAAATTAAACTGAAACCCAACAAATTGCTTAACATGGGATCAACATTCCTTTACCGTGATAACGACCATGTTTGAAATGACCATAAAGATTGAAAGGAGTGATTGTGAAAAGTCAATACAAACATGAAGTCTCTTTTTGACATATGTTTCAAATTTGGAGGTCTCAATATAACCCTTGTTTTGATGATATAATTAGACTTTTGTCTTGCTTCCTAAGTTTTATGAGTTACACTACTGTCTTTATATTATCTGAAGTTTAATATTTAGGCTCCACTCTATAACCATAGTTCTGGTTCTTTAGTTTTAATCTTTAAATAGATTCAATGCTACTAGCATTCTAATTGTTAAATTTTCATCTTTTAATGGGTTACACGTCCTTTTCTTGATTTGTTTTGAAAAGAACATTGGTGCTACATTCCCTGGTTTCTTTTATGCTTAAAGGTGTTTCTCCACTCAGTACTTAGTATTTGAACTATTTCTCTATGGGCTTCCCTGGTGCCTGAGTGGTAAAGAGTCCACCTGTCAAGTCAGGAGATGTAGGTTCAATCCCTAGGTCAAGAAAATCACCAGGAGAAGGAAATGGCAACCCACTCCAGTATTCCTACCTTGGAAATTCCATGAACAGAGAAGCCTGGAGAGCTATAGTCCATGGGGTTGCAGAGTCAGACACAGTAGCTAAACAATAATTTCTCTGCTAAGTACACTCATTTTTTGAATCACATTTCATTTTCCAACAGTTAAATAGATGCTTCCCAATATGTTCTGTCACTGAATGCTGTGTTGGGTTCATCAGAATCCAACTTAATCCCTCCATTTTTTTTTTTTTCTTTCAATGCCTCTACCTACAGGACTGAAAGAGTCATTCATAAGGATGTACATTAGTGCCAATCATTTTATATATACACATTTTTTCCTGTATTAGATGACATCTTTTCAATATTAAATTCTCAACTTTTTTTCATTTTAGGGAAACCTTATATGATATTTTAATGTAGTTCAGTTCAGTTGCTCAGTCATGTCCAACTCTTTGCAACCCCATGGACTGCAGCACACCAGGCTTCCCTGTCCATCACCAACTTCCGGAGCCTACTCAAACTCATGCCCGTGGCTTAAGTGATCACATCCAACCTTCTCATCCTCTGTCATCCCCTTCTCCTCCTGCCTTGAACCTTTCCCAGCATGAGGGTCTTTTCCAATGAGTCAGTTCTTCCATAAGGTGCCAAAGTATTGGAGTTTCAGCTTCAGCATTAGTCCTTCCAATGAATATGCAGGACTGATTTCCTTTAGGATGGACTGGTTGGATTTCCTTGCAGTCCAAGGGACTCTCAAGAGTCTTCGCCCAAGACCACAGTTCAAAACATCAGTTCTTCAGCACTCAACTTTCTTCATGGTCCAACTCTCACATCCATGCATGACTACTGGAAAAAAACACAGCTTTGACTACACAGAACTTTGTCAGCAAAGTAATGTCTCTCTGCTATCTAGGTTGGTCATAACTTTTCTTCCAAGGAATAACAGTCTTTTAATTTAATGGCTGTGGTCACCATCTGCAGTGATTTTAGAGTCCCCCCAAAATAAAGTCTCTCACTGTTTCCACTGTTTCCCCGTCTATTTACCATGAAGTGATGGGACTGGATGCCATGATCTTAGTTTTCTGAATGGTCCTTATTAAGCCAACTTTTTCACTCTCCTCTTTCACCTTCATCAAGAGGCTCTTTGGTTCTCTTTTGCTTTCTGCCATAAGAGTGGTGTCATCTGCATATCTGAGGTTATTGATATTTCTCCCAGCAATCTTGATTCCAGTTTGTGCTTCAACCAGCCTGGCATTTCACATGATGCACTCTACATATAAGTTAAATAAGCAGGGTGACAATATACAGCCTTAACATACTACACCCTTCCCGATTTGGAACCAGTCTGTTGTTCCATGACTAGTTCTAACTGTTTCTTCTTGACCCACATACAGACTTCTCAGGAGGCAGGTCAGGTTATCTGGTATTTCCTTCTCTTGAAGAATTTTCCACAGTTTGTTGTGATCCACACAGTCAAAGGCTTTCACATAGTCAATAAGGCAAAAGTAGATTTTTTTCTGGAACTCTCTCACTTTTTTGATGATCCAGAGTATGTAGGCAATTTGATCTCTGCTTCCTCTGGCTTTTCTTTTCAACCAGCCTGGCATTTCACATGATGCACTCTACATATAAGTTAAATAAGCAGGGTGACAATATACAGCCTTAACATACTACACCCTTCCCGATTTGGAACCAGTCTGTTGTTCCATGACTAGTTCTAACTGTTTCTTCTTGACCCACATACAGACTTCTCAGGAGGCAGGTCAGGTTATCTGGTATTTCCTTCTCTTGAAGAATTTTCCACAGTTTGTTGTGATCCACACAGTCAAAGGCTTTCACATAGTCAATAAGGCAAAAGTAGATTTTTTTCTGGAACTCTCTCACTTTTTTGATGATCCAGAGTATGTAGGCAATTTGATCTCTGCTTCCTCTGGCTTTTCTAAATCCACCTTGAACATCTGGAAGTTCATGGTTCAAGTACTGTTGAAGCATCATTTGGAGTATTTTGAACATTACTTAATGTGTGAGATGAGTGCAATTGTGCGGTAGTTGGAGCATTCTTTGGCATTGCCTTTCTTTGGGATTGGAATGAAAACTGACCTTTTCCAGTCCTGTGGCCACTGCTGAGTTTTCCAAATTTGCTGGCATATTGAGTACAGCACTTTCACAGCATCATCTTTTAAGATTTGAAAGAACTAGAATTCCATCTCCTCCACTAGCTTTTTTCGTAGTGACGCTTTCTGAGGCCCACTTGACTTTGCATTCCAGGATGTCTTGCTCTGGGATGGTGATCACACCATCATGCTTATCTGGGTCATGAACATCTTTTTTGTATAGTTCTTCTATGTATTCTTGCCACCTCTTCTTAATATCTTCTGCTTCTTTCAGTTTTTAATTTTAATGTAAACACTGTTTAATTCTAATCAGTGGATTTTCTTTTCCAGAGACACAAACTGCTTTCATGTAGGACTTTTATTCACTCTTTCATATCTGTTATATTCTCTCCAATATGCTTAATTCTTGGTTATTTTCCTCAGCATTTTTGATTATCTGAAACTTTTCATATATGCTAATAATGCTTGATTTTCTCTACCTCTGTGATTTCTCCTAAAATTTCATTCTGAAGTATTTCATTTTAGTAAATTAATATTTTTGCTAACTTGTTCCATAGCAGGAGTACTTGTGGAGCAATATTTGGCATACCCTGGGTGTGTGCTATTCCAAATTGTGTTCTTTTCCTAGATTATATTTACTGTACTTCCCCCCCACCCCTTTCCTTATTTCCATTTAAAAACTACCAGCTGTCTCTTGATAGTCTCCCTAATTAATAAAAGCCTAATTTTTAGGCACACGACTGCTGGATTGACAGTTACTTTTCCAGCCTCCTTCGGAGATAGGTCTGGCTATGAGGTTATATTCTGAGAGGGTAAAAGGCAGGAAGGCCAGGGGTCTCCAAATGGAGGAAATAGACTGCAAGTGTCATACATTTTTTTAAATCTCTTCCTTAAAGTGGCAGGAGGAAACAAACTACAAGTGTCAGGGTTTTTTTCTTTTAAATTTGTGCTGCCACGACACCTGGTTCCACCTGAACTTAACTTTTCTCAAACCTAGAGCTAACCAATGTGGTTTTCCTTATGGAAATGTTTTTCTTACACTATGTTAATGAAACTGTATCTGCTTTGGAATTTGCCTTTCTTCAAAATGGTTCCATCTAAGACTAACTGTTGGCTGATATTAGCTCAGGAAACTAGTATTCATATCAATTGTTTTATGGCTGGGGGATGACACACCTTGTGCCATCCTATCTCAAAAATGCATACCATGGGAGAAGGGCCTGGTGAAACTCCTTCAGCCTTGAGGTGTCTCTCTTATCTGATTAATAACTTTCTAACAGACATAAAGCAGCTTGCTAAAGCTAGCACAGGGGTCACTCTCCATCCCCCTTCTAATGTCTATGTCAGAAGCTTTCTCTGTCCCTTTTTCACTTTAATAAACTCTGCTACACAAAAGCTCTTGAGTGATCATGCCTGGTCCCTGGTCCCTAAGCTAAATCTTCTTTGGAGATCACTAATCTGACACCATTCACCATAAGCTGTCAGTTCTGGCCACCCAAATGTGATTAGACATTTTTTTTTTTAAGTGAAGCATCTTTTAAAATGCAGAATATGCACCCTTTACTCTTTCCCTTTTCTTGATCCTAAAACATGGATATAAGGCTGGAATGTGAATGGTCATTTTGCAGCTATAACTACATGTTGAAACCAGGATCTCTGATTACTTGCTGTTCTTTTAGTAACTAAGTCATGTCTGACTCTTTGCAACCCCATGGATTGTAGCCTGTCAGGCTCCTCTGTCCATGGCATTTCCCCGGCAAGAATACTGGAGTGGGAAGAATACATTACCTTCTTCAGGGATCTTCCCTACCCAGGGATTAAACTTTTGTCTCCTGCACTAGCAGGTAGATTCCTTACCACTGACAGCCATGAAAAATCATGGAACATTTATCTGTGAACTCTTTTAACATGAGAGCAACAGTTCTTAAAAATCTTCTTTAAACTTGGAATTTATTTTAATTGCAGCTGGAACTAATCCTAACAGATAACCCCTCTCTATTTCTTCCTCCTTATTTCCTCTCTGGTCACATCTCTACATAATTTCATGCCATTTTTCTTCATTTTGCTCATGCTTCACCACTTTATTCAGGCTTGTGTTGGCTGTCATGTTCTGTAGGAGATGTTGCCATTATTCCCTTTGGAGACCTCTTTGGTTTGTTCTCTGAGCGACAGCCTGTGAGCGGCGTTTTGTGTTCTGTCTGTTCATCCGTCTATGGCCTGAGAACTGGAGCATGTGTGTGGAATTGGCATCATCTGAGGAAGTTTGGCATCTTGAGGAAAGGGAAAAGATCAGAGGCCTTCAAATGTTGGCTCTGCCACTTGCTAGCAGTGCAGTCATGGGTAAATTATTTAACTTTGCTATACCTCAGTTTCCCCATTTTTAAGGAGGTATGCAATTAAAACCCACATCACGGGTATGAATCAAAAACAAATAAGACAGTGAAGCAAAAGGGTTTAGAAGTCCACATGGTGCGTTAGGAGAGCTGTGTTTGAGTGTAATCACCATTGTCTAATGTGACCGTACATGAACTTTGATGCTGTTTCTTAGTGTTTTTTTGTTTTTTTATGTTAAACATCGAGTACCCTTTACCTAGTGCCCCATTCACTAGCATAGGTACCCTTGATCTTTGTGGTTTTCTACCAATCCAGTGTGGGTATCAACCTCCATCACTCTACACTCTCCACAGAGCCTAGTCTTTTATTGAATTGCATTTGTACATTGTTTATCTATCTCATAGGCACTGAAATCTTTCTTGTCTCCTTTGTTTCAGATTCAAGTTGGGGAGCAACCTGGAAAAGAGGAAGCTAATCTCTACCTAGTAGTCCTGGGTCTCTAGCAGCAATAATTTTGTAATTATGTCATAAACTTTGGGTAAATACTGAATTACTTTGAGGCTCATAACTCCTTTCTACTTACATAACATCCTACCAACTCTACATCAGAGCTATAATCCTGACTTGTTTTGATGTCTCCTATCATAGATCTCAAAGAACTTCTATAAACTTCCTCTGCATCTCAAGGTTGTTCATCTTATTTGGACACTAAGCACTTGGGAGTCATAGAGGTGAAGAACAGTGTGGGAGCAGAAGGAACTGAGTCCACATGACTTAATTTCAGCCTAGTGCCTATTCCCTGATGAATCTTTCCCAGGTCCTCTCTCAGGCACTTTGTCTCACAGCTGCAGAGCCTGAAACAGTGAAATAAACAGAGGTAAATAATGACACAAAAATCCTAATCACAAGCTGTAAGATTTTACCATTTATACATGCTCTACATCTCCCTAATTAATTGAATCTCCTCTCAACAAACCAGCTCTTTTCCCTTCCTTTAGGAAAATGACTACAGAGCAACTCTGATGATTCAAGAACACCTGGCCCATATTTGAAGGCACATTTGCTGTGAAGTATTTTTAAATTGTAGATGAAGACTGTCTGCATTCTGTTTTCCTGACCCAGAAAACATAAACTCTGCTTTGTTATATATTAAGCTGTCAGCTTTGACCCCATTTTATATTTGGTGGTGGATTGTTGTCATTACCCTTCCATTTATTTTTGAAGTGGGAAAGTATTTTTTTAATAAATTGAATATTTATGAAAATTCATCAAATAACATTTATCTTAAAAACTAGTGTATAAACGCCTGCAGGTTGTCTTTTACCTGCAGTGATAAATACTGGGAAGATTAGGATAAGGTGGCCTAAACTGTACCATTTTCTCTCTTGCATTAATTTCGTTCAAGCACATAGAGAGGTGACAGATGACAGGCGAAATTGGTAGCAGAAACAGTTTGCCATGCTTCCACAGGCTAGATTCCACCAAGTGAGGGAAAACCATGGAAAGAAACAGAAATGGAAATGTCTTGACGTTATTCTGACAAACAAGATGGTCTGTCTGTGTCATGTTATTCCTGGAAAACACATATTAGATATATATTTTGCAATTATATGCCCAAGTTTTACTAACTTAGAGAGCCATTCCTTTTTCATTTTTGAAAAAAAGAAAAAAACAACCCTACAGCCTTAAAAAAATACAAACCAATAGGAATGGCCCCTTAAAATTCTTCTCAAACTTTATCATTGCAGTAAGTACTAAGAAAAGTGAGACAAAGGAAAATGCCATTACAGAAAAGATCAGAGTTGAGTATGATTATGGATATCACACGAGATACGCAGTTATATCAAACTGAAAATATATTAGCTACTGTGGATTAGATACAATAGACATGAACTAAAGTAGGGAGGATATATCCCAGATTCTTTTCTCCAAATCCTAGCAGACCTTGGTAAGAGAATGCTTTCATTTTTGAAAATTCTGAACATTTTAAAGATTGATTAAATAGGGCAGTTATAATTATATATATATATATATATGTATATATATAAATATCTGTTTACCTCCCAAACACTTTTTACAGGATGGTTAATGGAAAGGCTTTCCTTGTTGTCAAACTTGTTAAGAGCTGGTGTGTGTGCTCCTTGAAATTATACAACATTCAGAACCACATGACACTCACAGAAAGAATTAAGGTAAAAGAAAGAACCAAATAACAATTATTGATGATTTAAACTCTGCTTGGTCATGGTGTATGATCTTTTTAATGTGTTGTTGGATTCTGATTGCTAGAATTTTGTTAAGGATTTTTGCATCTCCCTTGTCTTGTTCCTGACTTTAGGGGAAATGCTTTCCATTTTTCACCATTGAGGAGAATGTTTGCTGTAGGTTTGTCATATGTATCTTTTATTATGTTGAGGTATGTTCCTTCTATTCCTGCTTTCTGGAGAGTTTTTATCATAAATGGATGTTGAATTTTGTCAAAGGCTTTCTCTGCATCTATTGAGATAATCATATGGCTTTTATTTTTCAATTTGTTAATGTGGTGTATTACATTGATTGATTTGCGGATATTGAAGAATTCTTGTATTCCTGGAATAAAGCCACTTAGTCATGGTGTATGATCTTTTTAATGTGTTGTTGGATTCTGATTGCTAGAATTTTGTTAAGGATTTTTGCATCTATGTTCATCAGTGATATTGGCCTGTAGTTTTCTTTTTTTGTGGCGTCTTTGTCAGGTTTTGGTATTAGGGTGATGGTGGCCTCATAGAATGAGTTTGGAAGTTGACCTTCCTCTGCAATTTTCTGAAAGAGTTTGAGTAGGATAGATGTTAGCTCTTCTCGAAATTTTTGGTAGAATTCAGCTGTGAAGCCATCTGGACCTGGGCTTTTGTTTGCTGGAAGATTTCTGATTACAGTTTCAATTTCCATGCTTGTGATCGGTGTGTTGAGGTTTTCTATTTCCTCCTGGTTCAGTTTTGGAAAGTAATACTTTTCTAAGAATTTGTCCATTTCTTCCACGTTGTTCATTTTATTGGCATATAATTGCTGATAGTAGTCTCTTATGATCCTTTGCATTTCTGTGTTGTCTGTTGTGGTCTCTCCAGTTTCATTTCTAATTTTATTGATTTGACTTTTCTCCATTTGTTTCTTGATGAGGCTGGCTAATGGTTTGTCAATTTTATTTATCCTTTCAAAGAGCCAGCTCTTGGCTTTGTTGATTTTTGCTATGGTCTCTTTTGTTTCTTTTGCATTTATTTCTGCCCTAATTTTTAAGATTTCTTTCCTTCTACTAACCCTGGGGTTCTCCATTTCTTCCTTTTCTAGTTGACTTTTTTCTTGTTTCTTGAGGTATGCCTGTATTGCTATGAACTTTCCCCTTAGCACTGCTTTTATAGTGTCCCACAGGTTTTGGATTGTTGTGTTTTCATTTTCATTCATTTCTATGCATATTTTGGTTTCTTTTTTGATTTCTTCTGTGATATGTTGGTTATTCAGAAGCATGTTGTTCAGCCTCCATATGTTGGAATTTGTAATAGTTTTTCTTTAATTGAGATCTAATCTTACTGCATTATGGTCAGAAAAGATGCTTGGAATGATTTCAATTTTTTTGAATTTACCAAGGCTAGATTTATGGCCCAGGATGTGATCTATCCTGGAGAAGGTTCAGTGTGAGCTTGAGAAAAAGGTGAAATTCATTGTTTTGGGGTGAAATGTCCTATAGATATCAATTAGGTCTAACTGGTCTATTGTATCATTTAAAGTTTGTGTTTCCTTGTTGATTTTCTGTTTAGTTGATCTACCATAGGTGTGAGTGGGATATTAAAGTCTCCCACTATTATTGTGTTATTGTTAATTTTCCCTTTCATACTTGTTAGCATTTGTCTTACATATTGCGGTGCTCCTGTGTTGGGTGCATATATATTTATAATTGTTATATCTTCTTCTTGGATTGATACTTTGATCATTGTGTAGTGTCCTTCTTTGTCTCTTTTCACAGCCTTTGTTTTAAAGTCTATTTTATCGGATATGAGTATTGCTACTCTTGCTTTCTTTTGGTCTCTATTTGCATGGAATATCTTTTTCCAGCCCTTCACTTTCAGTCTGTATGTGTCCCCTGTTTTGAGGTGAGTCTCTTGTAGACAACATAGATAGGTAGGGGGTTTGTTTTTGTATCCATTCAGCCAGTCTTTGTCTTTTGGTTGGGGCATTCAACCCATTTATGTTTAAGGTAATTATTGATAAGTATGAGCCCGTTGCCATTTACTTTATTGTTTTGAGTTCAGGTTTATACACCCATTTTGTGTTTCCTGTCTAGAGAGTATCCTTTAGCATTTGTTGGAGAGCTGGTTTGGTGGTGCTGAATTCTCTCAGCTTTTGCTTGTCTGTAAAGCTTTTGATTTCTCCTTCATATTTGAATGAGATCCTTGCTGGGTACAGTAATCTGGGCTGTAGGTTATTTTCTTTCATCACTTTAAGTATGTCTTGCCATTCCCTCCTGGCCTGAAGAGTTTCTATTGAAAGATCTGCTGTTATTCTTATGGGATTCCCCTTGTGTGTTATTTGTTGTTTTTCCCTTGCTGCTTTTAATATTTGTTCTTTGTGTTTGATCTTTGTTAATTTGATTAATATGTGTCTTGGGGTGTTTCGCCTTGGGTTTATCCTGTTTGGAACTCTCTGGGTTTCTTGGATTTGGGTGATTATTTCCTTCCCCATTTTAGGGAAGTTTTCAACTATTATCTCCTCAAGTATTTTCTCATAGTCTTTCTTTTTGTCTTCTTCTTCTGGGACTCCTATAATTTGAATGTTGGAGCATTTCATATTGTCCTCGAGGTCTCTGAGGTTGTCCTCATTTCTTTTAGTTCATTTTTCTTTTTTCCTCTCTGATTCATTTATTTCTACCATTCTATCTTCTACTTCACTAATCCCATCTTCTGCCTCCGTTATTCTGCTATTTGTTGCCTCTAGAGTTTTTTTTGATCTCATTTATTGCATTATTCATTATATATTGACTCTTTTTTATTTCTTATAGGTCTTTGTTAAACCTTTCTTGCATCTTCTCAATCCTTGTCTCCAGGCTATTTATCTGTGATTCCATTTTGGTTTCAAGATTTTGGATCATTTTCCCTATCATTATTTGGAATTCTTTATCAGGTAGATTCCCTATCTCTTCCTCTTTTGTTTGGTTTGGTGGGCATTTATCTTATTCCTTTACCTGCTGGGTATTCCTCTGTCTCTTCATCTTGTTTATATTGCTGCGTTTGGGGTGACCTCTCTGTATTCTGGCAGTTTGTGGAGTTCTCTTTATTGTGGAGTTTCCTCACTGTGGGTGGGGTTGTATCACTGGTTTGTCAAGGTTTCTTGGTTAGGGAAGCTTGTGTCGGTGATCTGGTGGGTGGAGCTGGATTTCTTCTCTCTGGAGTGCAATGAAATGTCCAGTAATGAGTTATGAGATGTCAGTGGTTTTGGAGTAACTTTGGACTGCCTGTATATTGAAGCTCTGGGCTGTGTCCCTGTGTTGCTGGAGAATTTGCATGGTATGTCTTGCTCTGGAACTGGTTGACCCTTGGGTGGTGCTTGGTTTCAGTGTAGGTATAGAGGCATTTGATGAGCTCCTATGATTAATGTTCCCTGGAGTCAGGAGTTCTCTGATGTTTTCAGGGTTTGGACTTAAGCCTCCTGCTTCTGGTTTTCAGTCTTATTTTTACAGTAGTATCAAGACTTCTTCTATATAGCACCATTGATAAAATATCTAGGTTAAAGATAAAAAATTTCTCCACAGTGAGGGACACCCAGAGAGGTTCACAGAGTTACATGGAACCTGTAGGAGTTAGAGGGAGGAGGAGGGAGTTAGAGGTGACTCGAATGAGATGAGGTGGAATCAAAAGAGGAGAGAGAAAGCTAGCCAGTAATCATTTCCTTATGTGCGCTCCACAGTCTGCACCACTCAGAGATGTTCACAGAGTTATACAGAGAAGAGAAGAGGGAGGAAGGAGACAGAGGTGGCCAGGAGGATAAAAGGGGGGAATGAAAAGGAGAGAGACAGATCCAGCCAGTAATCAGTTCCCTAAGTGTTCTCCAAAGTCTGGAACACACAGAAATTCACAGAGTTGTGTAGAGAAGAGAAGGGGGAGGGAGGAGACAGAGGCAACCTGGTGGAGAAAAAGGAGAGTCCAAAGGAGGAGAAACCAGTCAAGCCAGTAATCTTGCTCTCAAGTAAAAATGGGTACTGAAGATTGGGTTTTTGAAGGTACAAAATTGATAACAAATACCAAAAGCAAAGATTAAAAATCTAGAGTAGAGGTTGGATTTTCAAAAATATAATATTAAAGAAAATAAAAAGAAATTAAAAAGTTGCAAGAATTATTAAATATATATATGTGAAGTTTGCTTTAAAAATAGGATCTTTTTCTTGAAAAGTAATAGTAGGTTATAAAAAATGAAAATTAAAGGCGTAATAGAGGCCTTAAAAACTTCTTAAGTTTAAAAAAAAAGAAGAAAAGAAAAGGAAACAAAAAAGAATAATCATAAAAATAGTAAAGATATATCTAGGACTTTCTCTGGTGGTGTTGTGGCCAGTGTGGGGTCAGTTCATTTTCAGGTAGTTCCTTGGTCCGACTTATATTTCTCAAGATCTATAGCCCCTTCCTATGTAGTTGGTACTAACAACAGAGTTTTAATCTATTGTACCTGTCACTTCCAAGACGGTTCCCTCTGCTTTAGCTTCTTCTGTTTGCTGGTCTCTTCAGTGTCTGATTTCTGCCCTGACACAAGGAGCAGAGGGAGTGGGTGGTGAACACTTTTCTTAGGCTCACTTGTTCAATCATGCTGTGGGGAGGAAGAGATGCTGCAAACAAATAACACTGGCATGTGCTCGCAGTGTCTCAGACACACTAGGCCTGCCCCTCGCTCATGGCACACTCAGCTCAGGCTCTAGATTGCTTCAGTGGGAACCATATGAGGCTGGCTCTGGGCTGCATGCCCTTCCCAGGTCTAAGCCGCTCAGGTTCAGGCACTCAGGGAGTCCTCAGAAGTGCAGACTTGGTTGGGCCTGCATTTTGTGCCCTTCCCAGGTCTGAGTAGCTCAGGTGTTTGGCGAGCATGGTCTCTGCGACCTGTCGCCTCTCCCATCCCTGCTGCTCAGTTTCTGTGTGTACAACTGGCGGATGATGACTGTCCAGAATCCCAAGAAGTCTTAGTTAGCAAAGAAGCCTGCTTGCAGTTTGGTAGGTAATGTCTCTCTGGGGCTGTGATTGCCCCACTTCTGGCCCTTCCGGCTCTGGCCGGCTGTCACCCGAGGGGGATGGTCTGCAGCCAGCTAATTCTGTTCTGTCCTTTATTCTGTGTGCAGTCCTCTTTTTGAAGACAATAAGCTGCTTTTCTGGGTGCCTGATGTCCTCTGCCGGCATTCAGAAGTTGTTTTGTGGAATTTACTCAGCGTTTAAATGTTTTTTGATGAATTTCTGGGGGAGAAAGTGGTCTCCCCGTCCTATTCCTCCACCATCTTAGGACCGCCCCCCATTCCCTCCCTTTCTATGCTGCTTTTCTTAGGGCTAAATGTCTCCTGCCCTCACCTGATCCTCTTACGTCCTCCTGGTGCAAAATATCTCACATGATTCCAAAAGCACATGTTCTTTCCAGGGGATCTTCCCAACCCAGGGATNCCTATTCCTCCACCATCTTAGGACCGCCCCCCATTCCCTCCCTTTCTATGCTGCTTTTCTTAGGGCTAAATGTCTCCTGCCCTGATCTGATCCTCTTACGTCCTCCTGGTGCAAAATATCTCACATGATTCCAAAAGCACATGTTCTTTCCAGGGGATCTTCCCAACCCAGGGATTAAAATGTGTCTCTTATGTCTCCTGCATTCGCAGGATTCTTTACCACTAACACCACCTGTGGAGAAGGCAATGGCACCCCACTCCAGTACTCTTGCCTGGAAAATCCCATGGACGGAGGAGCCTGGTAGGCTGCAGTCCATGGGGTCGCTTAGAGTCAGACATGACTGAGCGACCTCAGTTTAACTTTTCACTTTCATGCATTGGAGAAGGAAATGGCAACCCACGCCAGTATTCTTGCCTGAATAATCCCAGGAACGAGGGAGCTGGTGGGCTGCCATCTATGGGTTGCAGAGTTGGACACGACTGAAGCGACTTAGCAGCAGCACCACAACCACCTGGGAACGCCCTGACTGACAGTGCAGAGAGCGCACACAAAGCATGATACTCTGATAAAATCATCATGCTATATAATTTGGTGAAGGAATCTGGCCTACCTCTGTGCCCCACACACCAGAGGTTCTCCTGGGCCTTGAGCAGCACATTCATACTCACTAAACACTCACTGTTCCCAGAGCACAATATTCCAAGCCCAATGGAGGATGTCAATAGACAGTTTGGAATGGTCTCTGCCATCAAAGATATAATATACTTTGAAAAAATGGTATATATGCATATTAATCAAAGAACACAGCTTCCCTGATGGCTCAGCAGTAAAGAATGCAGCTACAATGCAGGAGACCCAGGAGACATGAGTCCAATCCCTGAGTTGGAAAGATCCTCTAGAGTAGAAAATGACCACCCACTCCAGTATTCTTGCCTGGAGAATTCCATGAACAGAGGAGCCTGGTGGGCTACAGTCCATGGGATAGCAAAGAGTTGGACACGACTGAGCATGCATGCATGCAAATCAAAGAACACATCTCTAAATAATATTGTTACGAGAAACAATTAATACTATAAGTATAAAGTTCAGTCCATAATCCAGGTGCTCAGAAAACTGAATTTTTCAATTATATTTAAATATACCCAAATTGCCAATATCTGTTGGATCATAAAAAAAAGCAAGAGAATCTAAGAAAAACATCTACTTCTGCTTCATTGATGACGCTAAAGCTTTTGACTATATGGATCACAACAAAGGGAAAATTTTAAAGCAATGGGAATGCCAGACCACCTTAACTACCTCCTGAGAAACCTGCATGTTATTTAACTTATATACACAGTACATCATGCAAGATGCCAGGCTGGATGAAGCACAAGCTAGAATCAAGATTTCCAGGAGAAATATCAATAACCTCAGATATGCAGATGACACTAAACTAGTGGTATAAAGTGAAGAAAAACTAAAGAGCCTCTTTTTAAATTTTTTTCTTTTATTATTTATTATTTTTTTACTTTACAAGAGCCTCTTGATGAAGGTGAAGAGGGCAGTGAAAAAGTTCGCTTAAAATCCAACATTCAAAAAACTAAGATCATGGCATCTGGTCCCATTACTTCATGGAAAATAGATGGAGAAACAATGGAAACAGTAAACAAACTATTTTCTGGGGCTCCAAAATTACTGCAGATGGTGACTGCAGCCATGAAATCAAAAGATGCTTGCTCCTTGGAAGAAAAGCTATGACAAACTTAGACAGCATATTAAAAGGCAGAGATATTACTTTGCAGACAAAAGTCCATATAGTTAAAGCTGTGGTTTTTCCAGTAGTCATGTACTGATAACATGATGAGTTGCACCATAAAGAAGGCTGAGAGTTGAAGAATTGATGCTTTTGACCTGTGGTGTTGGAGAAGGCTCTTGAGAGTCCTTCAGACAGCAAGGAGATCAAACCAGGCAATCCTAAAGGAAATCGACCCTGAATACTCATTGTAAGGACTGATACTGAAACTAAAGCTCCAATACTTTGGCTACCTAATGCAAAGAGCCAGCTCATTAGAAAAGACCCCGATGCTAGGAAAGAGTGAGGGCAGTAGGAGAAGGGAGAGACAGAGGATGGGTGTTTGGATGGTATCATCCACTAAGTGGACATAAGTTTGAGCAAAGCTTTGGGAGATAGTGAAGGACTGGGAAGCCTAGCATGCTGCAGTCCATGGGGTCACAAAGAATAAGACTGAGCAATTGAACAATGGCAAAATACATTTCCAAATACCCGGCCTACTGAGTTTTTCCTCCCTCCAGAGTGCACAGAGGTTGTGTGTGTTACAGCCCCAAGAGAATAATGGGACTCCCTGGCCCTCAATCCGAGCTCATCCATCTTCATTAACCACTGCTGAGACCTGACTGACCTCACTGCTAACTGGACACAGGCATTTTCAGGAAAGCTGGGGGTTCTGTGCCGAAGGTGGTCTCCCCTTGTGAATCATACACTCTTCCCCTTAACTGTCCACCACTCAGAGAGTTCATGTTCTGGAAGATACAGGGAACAGCCCACTGTAGCCCAGCCTGAGCTATATAGCAAATTCCCATTGGCTATCTATTTTACATATGGTAATGTAAGTTTCCATGTTACTCTTTCCATACATCTCACCCTCTCCTCCCCTCTCCTCAGGTCCAAAGTCTATTCTCAATGTCTGTTTCTCCACTGCTGCCCTGCAAATAAATTCTTCAGTACTATTTTTTTATATTCCATATGTATGCATTAGAATATATTTATCTTTCTCTTTCTGACTTATTTCATTCTGTCTAATAGGTTCTAGGTTCATCCACCTCATTAGAACTGACTCAAAGGCATTCTTTTTTATGGCTGAGTAATAATCCACTATGTATATGTACTACAACCTCTCTATCCATTTATCTGTTGTTGGACATCCAAGTTGCCTCCATGTTCTAGCTATTGTAAACAGTGCTGCAGTGAGCAATGGGATACATGTGTCTTTTCCAATTTTAGTTTCCTCAGGGTATATGCCTAAGAGTGGGATTGCTGGGTCGTATGGCTGGGTCATATGGCTGGTCATTCCCAGCCCTTTAAGAAATCTCCACATCATTCTCCACTGTGCCTGTATCAATCTACATTCCCACAACAGTGCAAGAGCATTACCCCTTCTCTACACCCTCTCCAGCACTTATCTTTTGTAGAATTTTTGACAATGGCCATTCTGACTGACACAAAGTGACGTCCCATTGTAGTTTAGATTTGCATTTCTCTAATAATGAGTGATGTTGAGCATCTTTGCATGTGTCTGTTAGCCATCTGTATGTCTTCACTGGAGAAATGTCCAGGTTTTTCCCCCACTTTTTTATTGGGTTGTTAGTTTTTCTGGTGGTGAGTTGTATGAGCTGCTTGTATGTTTTGGAAGTTAATCTTTTGTCAGTTATTTCATTTGTTATTATTTTCTCGCATTCTGAAGGTTGTGTTTTCACCCTGCCTATAGTTTCCTTTGCTCTGCAAAAGCTATTAAGTTTAAACAGGTCCCACTTTTTACTTTTGTTTTTATTTCTGTTACTCTAGGAGGTGGGTCATAGAGGATCTTGCTTTAATTTATGTCATCAAGTATTCTGCCTATGTTTTCCTCTAAGAGTTTTATAGTTTCTGGTCTTACATTTAGATTTTTAATCCATTTTTAGTTTATCTTTGTGTATGGTGTTAGGAAGTGTTCTAATTTCATTCTTTTACATGTAGCTGTACAGTTTCCAAGCACCACTCATTGGAGAAGCTGTTTTTGCCTCACTGTATATTCTTGCCTCCTTTGTGAAATGTAAGGTACCCATAGGTGCATAGGTTTATTTCTGGGCTTTCTATCTTGTTCCAATGGCCTATGTTTCTGTTTTTGTACCAATACCCTACTGTCTTGATGACCGTAGCTTTGTAGTATAATCTGAAGTCATCAAGGTTGATTCCTCCAACTCCATTTTTCTTTCTCAAGATTGCTTTAGCTATTCAGGGTCTTTTGTGTTTCCATATGCATTGTGAAATTTTTTGTTCTAGCTCCATGATAAATGCCACTGGTAATTTGATAGGGATCACGTTGAATGTGTAGATTATATTTGGTAGTATAGTCATTTTCACAATATTGATTCTTTCTACCCAGGAACATGGAATTCTGCCCATCTGTTTATGTCATCTTTGATTTCTTTCTTTAGTGTCTTATACTTTTCTGAGTACAATTCTTTTGTCTCTTTCAGTTCACTTCAGTCGCTCAGTCGTGTCCAACTCTTTGTGACCCCGTGAATCACAGCACAACCAGGCCTCCCTGTCCATCACCAATTCCCGAAGTTCACTCAGACTTGCGTCCATCCAGTCAGTGATGCCATCCAGCCATGTCATCCTCTATCATCCCCATCTCTTCCTGCCCCCAATCCCTCCCAGCATCAGAGTCTTATCTAATGAGTCAACTCTTCTCATGAGTTGACTCCTTAGGTAAGTTTATTCCTAGATATTTTATTCTTTCTGTTGCAATGGTGAATAGGATTGATTCCTTAATTTCTCTTTCTGATTTGTCATTGTTAGTATATAGAAATGCAAGTGATTTCTGTGCATTGATTTTGCATCATGAAACTTTGTGAAATTCACTGATTAGCTCTAGTAATATTCTGATACTATCTTTAGGGTTTTCTATGTACACGATCATATCATCTGCACACAGTGAGAGATTTACTTCTTTTCCGTTCTGGATTCCTCTTATTTCTTTTCCTTCTCTGATTGCTGTAGCTAGGACTTCCAGAACTATGTTGAATAATAGTGGGAAAATTGGGCACCCTTCTCTTGTTCCTGATCTTGGGGGAATGCTTTCAGTTTTTCACCATCGAGATGTTTGCTGTATATTTCTCATAGATAGCCTTTACTATGTTGAGATAGATTCCTCTATGCCCACTTTTTGAAGTTTTAATCATAAATAGGTGCTGGATTTTGTCAAAGTCTTTTTCTGCATGTATTGACATGATCATATGGTTTTTATCTTTCAATTTGCTAATATAGAGTATCACATTGATTGATTTGTGTATATTGATGGATCCTTCACCCCTAGAATAAATCCAACTTGATTATGGTGTGTGAGCTTTTTGATGTGTTGCTGAATTCTATGCACTAAAATTTTCTTAAGGATTTTTGCATCTATGTTCATATGATGTTGGTCTGTGGTTTTCTTTGTTTATGTTGTCTTTGTCTGATTTTGGTATCAGCGTGGTGGTGGCCCCATAGAATGAGTTTGGAAATATTCCTTCCTCTGCAATTTTTTGAAAGAGTTTTAGAAGGATAGGCCTCAGCTCTTCTATAAATATTTGATAGAATTCTCCGGTGAACCCATCTGGTCCTTGGCTTTTGTTTTGGGGGAGATTTTTGATCACAATTTCAATTTCACTGCTTGCTTGTTTTGAGTTGTTCATAATTTCTATTTCTTCCTGGTTCAGTCTTGGAAGGTTGAACTTTTCTAAGAATCTGTCCATTTCTTCCAGGTTATCCATTTTATTGCCATATAGTTCATAATAGTCTTTTATAATCCTTTATGTTTCTGCATTGTCTGTTGTAACCTCTCCTTTTTCATTTCTAATTATGTTGATTTGATTCTTTTTTCTTGATGAGTCTGGCTAAAGCTTTGTAAATTTTGTTTATCTTCTCAAAGAACCAGCTTTTAGTTCTATTAATCTTTGCTATTGTTTCTTTCATTTCTTTTTCACTTATTCTGCTCAGATCTTTATGATTTCTTTACTTCTACTAATTTTGGGATCTTTTTATTCTTCTTTTTCCAGTTGTTTTAGGTGTAAAGTTAGGTTGTCTATTCAGTGTTTTTCTTGTTTCTCTAGGTATGATTCAGTTCAGTTCAGTCACTCAGTCGTGTCCGTCTCTTTGCAACCCCATGAATTGCAGCACACCAAGCCTCCCTGTCCATCACCATCTCCCAGAGCTCACTCAAACTCAAGTCCATCGAGTCAGTGATGCCATCCAGCCATCTCATCCTCTATTGTCCCCTTCTCTTCCCGCCCCCAATCCCTGCCAGCATCAAAGTCTTTTCCAATGAGTCAACTCTTCTCATGAGGTGGCCAAAGTACTGGAGTTTTAGCTTTAGCAGCATTCCTTCCAAAGAACACCCCAGGTATGATTGCATTGCTATAAACTTTCCTCTTAGAACTGCTTTTTCTGTATCCCAAGATATTGAGTTGTCGTGTTTTCATAGTCATTTATTTCTAGAAATTTTTTAATTTCCCTTTTGATTTCTTCAGTAACCTGTTGGTTATTTAGAAACATATTGTTAATCCCCATGTGTTTATGTTTTTTTTCAGTTTATTTTCTTTTAACTGATATCCAGTCTCATAGCATTGGGGTTGGAGAAGATGCTTGATATGATTTCAACTTTCTTAAAGTTACTAAAGTTTGATTTGTGACCCAGGATGTTGTCTATCCTGGAGAATGTTCCATCTGCACTTGAGAAGGAGTCTTCTTCTGCATTTGGATGGAATTTCCTGAAGATATCAATGAGAACCATCTCATCAAATGTGTCATTTAAGACTTGTCTTTCCTTATTAATTTTCTGTTTTGATGATCTGTTCATTGATGTGAGTGGGGTGTTAGAGTCTCCTACTATTATTGTGTTACTGTCAATTTCCCCTTTTATGTGTTTGTGATTACCTTATGTATTGAGGTACTCCTATGTTGGGGGCATAGATATTTACAATTGTTATGTGTTCCTCTTGGATTGATCCCTTGATCATTATGTAGTGTCCTTCCTTAACTCTTGTAATTTTTATTTTAAGGTTGATTTTGTCTGATATGAAGATTGCTACTCAAGCTTTCTTTTGCTTCCTATTTGCAAAGAATATATTTTTCTGTCCTCTCACTGTCAGTCTACATGTGTCTTGAGGCATGAAGTGGGTTTCTTATGGGTCTTGTTTTTGTATTCATTCAGCCAGTCTGTGTCTCTTGGTTGGAGCATTGACTCTGTCTACATTTAAAGTAATTACTGTGGAGATCTTTTTTCTATAGTTCTTCTTTGTATTCTTGCCACCTTTTCTTAATATCTTCTGCTTCTGTTAAGTCCCTACCATTGCTGTCCATTATTGAGCCCATCTTTGCATGAAATGTTCCCTTGCTATCTCTAATTTTCTTGAAGAGATCTCTAGTGGTTCCCATTCTATTGTTTTCCTCTATTTCTTTTCATTGATCACTGAGGACGCTTTCTTATCCCTCCTTGCTATTCTTTGGAACCCTGCATTCAAATGGGTATATCTTTCCTTTTCTCCTTTGCTTTTCACTTCCTTTCATTTCAGGAATACACAGAAGATCTGTACAAAAAAGATCTTCATGACCAAGATAATCACGATGATGTTATCACTCACCTAGAGCCAGACATCCTGGAATGTGAAGTCAAGTGGGCTTAGGAAGCATCAATACGGACAAAGCTAATGGAGGTGATGGATTCCAGTTGAGCTATTTCAAATCCTGATAGATGACACTGTGAAAGTACTGCACTCAATATGTCAGCAAATTTGGAAAACACAGCAGTGGACACAGAACCAGAAAAGGTCAGTTTTCATTCTACCCCAAAGAAAGGCAATGCCAAACAATGTTCAAATTACCACACAATTACACTCATCTCACATGCTAGTAAAGTAATGCTCAAAATTCTCCAAGCCAGGCTTCAGCAATACCTGAACCGTGAACTTCCAGATGTTCAAGCTGGTTTTAGAAAAGGCAGAGGAACCAGAGATCAAATTGCCAACATCCAATGGATCATCAAAAAAGCAAGAGAGTTCCAGAAAAACATCTATTTCGGCTTCATTGACTATGCCAAAGCCTTTGACTGTGTGGATCACAATAAACTGTGGAAAATTCTGAAAGAGGTAGGCATACCAGACCACCTGACCTGCCTCTTGAGAAACCTATATGTAGTCAGGAAGCAACAGTTAGAACTAGACATGAACAACAGACTGGTTCCAAATAGGAAAAGGACTATGTCAAGGCTGTAAATTGTCACCCTGCTTATTTAACTTACATGCAGAGTACATCATGAGAGCCGCTGGACTAGAAGAAGCAAAAAGTGGAATCAAGATTGTTGGGAGAAATATCAATAACCTCAGATATGCTGATGACACCACTGTTATGGTAGAAAGTGAAGAAAAACTAAAGAGCCTCTTGAGGAAAGTGAAAGAGGAGAGTGAAAAAGTTGCTAAAGCTCAACATTCAGAAAACGAACACATGGCATCTGGTCCCATCACTTCATGGGAAATTGATGGAGAAACAATGGAAACAGTGTCAGACTTTATTTTGGGGGGCTCCAAAGTCACTGCAGATGGTGACTGCAGCCATGAAATTAAAGGCCACTTACTCCATGGAAGGAAAATTATGACGACTTAGACAACATATTAAAAAGTAGGCATTACTTTGTCAACAAAGGTCCATCTAATCAAGGCTATGGTTTTTCCAGTGGTCATGTATGGATGTGAGAGTTGGACTATAAAGAAGGCTGAGTACCAAAGAATTGATGCTTTTGAACTGTGGTGTTGGAGAAGACTCTTGAGAGTCCCTTGGACTACAAGGAGATCCAACCAGTCCATCCTAAAGAAGATCAGTCCTGGGTTTTCATTGAAAGGACTGATGTTGAAGCTGAAACTCCAATACTTTGGCCACCTGATGCAAAGAGTTGATTCATTGGAAAAGACCCTGATGCTGGGAAAGATTGAGGGCAGGAGGAGAAGGGGACGACAGAGGATGAGATGGCTGGATGGCATCACTGAAACAATGGACATGGGTTTGGGTGGACTCCAGGAGTTGGTGATGGACAGGTGTCCCTTGGACTACAAGGAGATCCAACCAGTCCATCCTAAAGAAGATCAGTCCTGGGTTTTCATTGAAAGGACTGATGTTGAAGCTGAAACTCCAATACTTTGGCCACCTGATGCAAAGAGTTGATTCATTGGAAAAGACCCTGATGCTGGGAAAGATTGAGGGCAGGAGGAGAAGGGGACGACAGAGGATGAGATGGCTGGATGGCATCACTGAAACAATGGACATGGGTTTGGGTGGACTCCAGGAGTTGGTGATGGACAGGCCGGCCTGGCATGCTGTGGTTCATGGGGTTGCTAAGAGTTGGACATGACTGAGTGACTGAACTGAACTGATATATATGTTCTTGGTTTTATTTTCTTAATTGTTTGGTGTTGATTTTGTAGATCTTTTTCCTTCTGTTGTATTCCTTGACTATATAATTCCCTTTAACATTTACTGTAAAGCTGGTTTCAGTTGACTTCAGTTCAGTCGCTCAGCCTTGAAAAGCATTGAAAAGCCATAGCCTTGACTAGACGGAACTTTGTTCGCAAAGTAAAATCTCTGCTTTTCAATAAGCTATCTAGGTTGGTCATAACTTTCCTTCCAAGGAGTAATTTATTTTTAAGCTGGTTTGGTGGTACTTAACTCTCCTAACTTTTGTTTGTCTGAAAATTTTTTATTTCTCCATCAATTTGGAGTGAGATCTTGCCAGGTACAGTAATCTTGGTTATAGGTTTTTCCCTTGCAGTCCTTTAAATATATCCTGCCATTTCCTTCTGACCTGCAGAGTTTCTGCTGAAAGATCAGCCATTAAACGTATGGGGTTTTCCTTGTATGTTTCTTATTGCTTTCCCCTTGCTGCTTGGAATTTCATTCTTTGTGTTTAGTCTTTGTCAGTTTGATTAGTATGTGTCTTGGCATGTTTCTCCTTTATCCTTGACTTTATCCTTTATCTTGGCTTTATCCTGTATGGAACTCTTTTTACCTCTTGGACTTGACTGACTATTTCCTTTTCCATGTTGGGGAAATTTTTAACTATAATCTCTTCAAATATTTTCTCATATCCTTTCTTTTTTTCTTCTTCTGGGACCCATATAATTTGAATGTTGGTTCATTTGATATTGTCCCAGAGTTCTCTGAGACTTCAGTTCAGTTCAGTCACTTAGTCGTGTCCAACTCTATGTGACCCCATGAATTGCAGCACGCCAGCCCTCCCTGTCCATCACCAACTCCCGGAGTTCACTCAGACTCGCGTCAATCAAGTCAGTGATGCCATCCAGCCATCTCATCCTCTGTCGTCCCCTTCTCCTCCTGCCCCCAATCCCTCCCAGCATCAGGGTCTTTTCCAGTGAGTCAACTCTTCGCATGAGGTGGCCAAAGTACTGGAGTTTCAGCTTTAGCATCATTCCTTCCAAAGAAATCCCAGGGTTGATCTCCTTCAGAATGGACTGGTTGGATCTCCTTGCAGTCCAAGGGACTCTNCAGGGTCTTTTCCAGTGAGTCAACTCTTCGCATGAGGTGGCCAAAGTACTGGAGTTTCAGCTTTAGCATCATTCCTTCCAAAGAAATTCCAGGGTTGATCTCCTTCAGAATGGACTGGTTGGATCTCCTTGCAGTCCAAGGGACTCTCAAGAGTCTTCTCCAACACCACAGTTCAAAAGCATCAATTCTTCTGCGCTCAGCCTTCTTCACAGTCCAACTCTCACATCCATACATGATCACAGGAAAAACCATAGCCTTGACGAGACGGACCTTAGTCAGCAAAGTAATGTCTCTGCTTTTGAATATACTATCTAGGTTGGTCATAACTTTCCTTCCAAGGAGTAAGCGCCTTTTACTTTCATGGCTGCAGTCAACATCTGCAGTGATTTTGGAGCCCAAAAAAATAAAGTCTGACACTGTTTCCACTGTTTCCTCATCTGTTTCCCATGAAGTGATGGGACCAGATGCCATGATCTTCGTTTTCTGAATGTTGAGCTTTAAGCCAACTTTTTCACTCTCCACTTTCATTTCATCAAGAGGCTTTTGAGTTCCTCTTCACTTTCTGCCATAAGGGTGGTGTCATCTGCATATCTGAGGTTATTGATATTTCTCCCAGCAGTCTTGATTCCAGCTTGTGTTTCTTCCAGTCCAGCATTTCTCATGATGTACTCTGCATAGAAGTTAAATAAGCAGAGTGACAATATACAGCCTTGATGCACTCTTTTTCCTATTTGAAACCAGTCTGTTGTTCATGTCCAGTTCTAACTGTTGCTTCCTGACCTGCATACAGATTTCTCAAGAGGCAGGTCAGTTGGTCTGGTATTCCCATCTCTCTCAGAATTTTCCACAGTTTATTGTGATCCACACAGTCAAAGGCTTTGGCATAGTCACTAAAGCAGAAATAGACATTTTTCTGGAACTCTCTTGCTTTTTCCATGATCCAGTGGATGTTGGCAATTTGATCTCTGGTTCCTCTGCTTTTTCTAAATCCAGCTTGAACATCAGGAAGTTCACTGTTCACATATTGTTGAAGCCTGGCTTGGAGACTTTTGAGCATTACTTTACTAGCGTGTGAGATGAGTGCAATTGTGCGGTAGTTTGAACATTCTTTGGCATTGCCTTTCTTTGGGATTGGAATGAAAACTGACCTTTTCCAGTCCTGTGGCCACTGCTGAGTCTCTCTGAGACTATCCTCAGTTATTTTCATTCTTTTTACTTTATTCTGCTCTTCAGAAGTAAATTCCACCATCTTATCTTCCAGCTCATGGATTTTTTCTTCTACTTCAGATATTCTGCTATTGATTCCTTGTAAAGTATTTTTAATTTCAGTAATTGTCTTGCTTATTTCTGTATGTTTATTCTTTAATTCTTTAGTTCTTTAATTGATTCTTGCATTTTCTCCATTTTGTTTTCGAGGTTTTTTTATTATCTTTACTATCATTATTCTGATTTTTTTTCAAGTAGTTTTCCTATTTCCTCATTTATTTATTTCTAATTTGTTCCTTCATTTGTGTAGCATTTATCTGTCTTTCATTTTATATATACTCTTGTTTTTGAATTTTAACTTATTGTGTTTGAGGTCTCATTTTCCCAGGCTTCAAGGTTGAATTCTTTCTTCCTTTTTGTTTCTGCCCTCTTAAGATTGGCCCAGTGATTTGTGTAAGCTTCGTATAGGGTGAGATTTGTGCTGATCTTTTGTTTTGTTTTTCCTCTGATGGGCAAGGCTGAGTGAGGTGGTGATCCTGTCTGCTAATGATTTGGTTTGTATTTTTGTTTTGCTTGTTTTTTAGATGAGACATCCTGCAGAGGGTGCTACTGGTGGTTGGGTGATGCCATGTCTTGTATTCAAGTGGTTTCCTTAGTGTGAGTTCTCACTATTTGATACTCCCTAAGGTTAGTTTTCTAGTAATGTAGGGCCTTGGAGATAGTGCTCCCATCTCAGAGGCACAGGGCTTGATCTCAGGTTTTGCATGGTTCTGTATATTCTTTTCTGCTGGTCAGGTTCTCCTGTCCACTCTCAGTTGGTGTTCTGTGTGCATTTCTGTGTCTGAAGTTGTATTCCTGATGCATCCGTGGAGAGAAATGCACTCCACCTACCCCTCCGTCATCTTGTTTTCCTCTTTTTTTTTTTTTTCTTTTCCTTTGTGCTTTCTAGTTTCACTGGGGGTGACAAGGTAGCTAGGCCCAGAGGCCTCCCAGCTGGTACTTCAGACCCAAGTCAGTACTGCAAAATCAAGACCCTGTCTTTCCTTCCCACTTTCTCTCTCTCCTTCTCTCTACATTTTTCTTGGACATCTAGTCTCACCTCAATTGCAACAGTTATACAATTACCATACAACACAACAAAACTAAGAGTTACATGGTGTTTATCATGTGTTGGGCACTGTGCTCCTGTTGTCTTTATGCAGATAACCTTTGCCCAAGGTCAGATAACTGGTAAAAGTGACTGACTGCTAACTTGGGCATTAGTCCTTGAACTCAAGAAGCTTCTCTTTCCAACACACCCTTGTTCACACAGCAGAAGGCTATGGAAGCTTCCTCACAGAGGAACCATTCTCATTCATGTCATACAAGAGTAAGACACATCCTTCATGGTGTTTTTTAAACCATAAGTTTGGGTCAGCTTTATTTTAGATATCCTTCTGAAAATATTACAGAGTTTGAATTTCATGATGGTTTTTTAACAGAGAGGGTCTGGATTTGAATAATATGACCAACTATTAAAAGTTTAATTTGGTTTTTCAAAACAAAAAACATTCAACTTTATGAATTTATTCCTCAATTTTATCTAGAGAGTTGGACAGCTTATCCTGTGGCAATGAGCTCTAGCAATATTAATTTGTGGTTTTATGGGAAGCAGTATCAAAAATGTTTAAGTCACAAACCCTCAGCACTAACCCTAAGCTTTTGCAGAGCCACAATTTACAGGAAATTTCCAATAACATTCAAATAAAAAGCAATGCCCTGAATGCCAAGAAAGTATACCTTCGAAGGTTGCTGCCTTTCTGTTGCACAGAGAAGCCTGAAACAATGAAAACACACTCTCCCTCTCTGTCTTTCTAAAGGGTTATAAAAGCTAAGGCCAAATCATTATACTGTTAATACTAAATTTCAAAAAAGTAAGATTTCTTACAAAGAAAAGCAAAGCCAAAGAACGCTCAAACTACTGCACGATTGTACTTATCTCACATGCTAGTAAAGTAATGCTCAAAATTCTCCAAGCCAGGCTTCAGCAATATGTGAACCGTGAACTTCCAGATGTTCAAGCTGGTTTTAGAAAAGGCAGAGGAACAAGAAATCAAATTGCCAACACCTGCTGGATCATCACAAAAGCAAAAGAGTTCCAGAGAAACATCTATTTCGGCTTCATTGACTATACCAAAGTCTTTGACTGTGTGGATCACAATAAACTGGAAAATTCTGAGAGAGATGGGAATACCAGACCACCTGACCTGCCTCTTGAGAAACCTATATGCAGGTCAGGAAGCAAGAGTTAAAACTGGACATGGAACAACAGACTGGTTTCAAATAGGAAAAGGAGTCCGTCAAGGCTGTATATTGTCACCTGCTTATTTAACTTCTATGCAGAGTACATCATGAGAAACGTTTGGCTGAATGAAGTACAAGTTGGAACTTAGATTGCTGGGAGGGAGAAATATCAATAACCTCAGATATGCAGATGACATCACCCTTATGGCAGAAAGTGAAGAAGAACTGAAGAGCTTCTTGATGAAAGTGAAAGACATGAGTGAAAAAGTTGGCTTAAATCTCAGCATTCAGAAAATTCAGATCATGACATCCAGTCCCATCACTTCATGGGAAATAGATGGGGAAACAGTGGAAACAGTGTCAGACTTTATTTTGGGGGGCTCCAAAATCACTGCAGATGGTGACGCAGCCATGAAATTAAAAGACACTTACTCCTTGGAAGAAAAGTTATGACCAACCTAGACAGCATATTGAAAAGCAGAGACATTACTTTGCCAATGAACGTTCATCTAGTCAAGGCTATGGTTTTTCCAGTGGTCATGTACATGAGAGTTGGACTATAAAGAAAGCTGAATGCCAAAGAATTGATGCTTTTGAACTATGGTGTTGGATAACACTCTTGAGAGTCCCTTGGACTGCAAGGAGAGTCCATCCTAAAAGAGATCAGTCCTGGGTGTTCATTGGAAGAACTGGTGCTGAAGCTGAAACTCCAATATTTTGGCTACCTGATGCGAAGAGCTGACTCATTTGAAAAGACTCTGATGCTGGGAGAGATTGGGGACAGGAGGAGAAGGGGACAACAGAGGATGAGATGGTTGGATGGCATCACTGACTCAATGGATATGGGTTTGGGTAGACTCTGGGAGTTGGTGATAGACAGGGAGGCCTTGCATGCTGTGGTTCAGGTTACCAAGAGTCGGACACAACTGGACAACTGAACTGAACTGAACTGAACTGAAGATTTCTGGGACATGTAAAATTTTTTCCCATCTCAATGAGCACTGAGAAGTCAAAACATTTTCCTCCTGATAATTTATCCAACATGATCAAATGTGAAATGAGATCAATTTCTTGTGTCACATTTTTATTCCCAATAGTAACTATTATGAAGCAACCTTCATTTTTAAAAGAGAAGTACAAAGTCTGATAGGCTTTTTAAGAAGAAAAAACAAGAATTGATCAGTCTATCAAAGCCTGTCATGTAACAGGTGAGTCCTGGCACCACCACCAACAAAAACCAAATGTGCCAAAAACAGCAAGATGCATGAGAGAGATAAAGCCCAATGCTTCAAGTCATAAGCACCCAACTTGACAGATTAAGAACAACCTGAATCCTGTGTGAAGAAGGGGATGTTGGGAAGGAAGTATGACCAGGCAGCACTGGGCAGTAACTAGAGCAGCTGACTCACTCCAGACCTCCAGACAGGGCAGCCACCATGTGTCCTGTGACTTTGCCACTTGGAGCCAAGTTATCTTCCTCATTAAGCTCTTTAAGTGCCACCTGGCCATGCTGAGAAATTTTCTGCAACAAAAAAGAATTTCAGTGATTGCCAAAGAAGGCTGCAGTGTAAAGCTAAACAAAGACAACTACATTAACACAAGGTGAAACTCTAACCTGTCACTGACACATCATATTTCAGCATTGTCACAAATTATGCAAATTCAATCTAAAAACCAAATGCAAGTTACAGATTAGCTTGGCAGTTTCCCTTTCTGCCATTGCTGTGTGAGGTTCATGGCTGAAGGAGCTACCCCACAACTAAATTCTGAATATCACCTTTTAAAGGTAAATCAAGAATTTGGTGGCCAGATTCTCAGTTCTGAGATCTAGGACAGCCAGAATATGTTTGAATCTATCTCCAATCTATCAGCACAAAGTATCCAGAAAACTTCCCCAAAAAGCTGCTCAGAGTTTTGTGAATTTCCTAGGCCATGGAAGGTTAATCACAAAGCTTCCATCTTTTTCTCCACCACTGCCTTATATCTCATGGTTCTAGATAGGGAAGCATAGAATGGGGGAAAAAAAAAAAACCCTGAAAGCTAAAATAAAGAGGTGATATATGTATTAAAAGGTCCATCTAGTCAAGGCTATGGTTTTTCCAGTGGTCATATATGGATGTGAGAGTTGGACTGTGAAGAACGCTGAGCACCGAAGAATTGATGCTTTTAAATTGTGGTGTTGGAGAAGACTCTTGAAAGTCCTTGGACTGCAAGGCGATCCAACCAGTCCATTCTGAAGGAGATCAGTCCTGGGTGTTCACTGGAAGGAATGATGCTAAAGCTGAAACTCCAGTACTTTGGCCTCCTCATGCGAAGAGTTGACTCATTGGAAAAGACTCTGATGCTGGGAGGGATTGGGGGCAGGAGGAGAAAGGTGTGACAGAGGATGAGATGGCTGGATGGCATCATCGACTCAATGGACCCGAGTCTGAGTCAACTCCGGGAGTTGTTGATGGACAGAGGCCTGGCGTGCTGTAATTCATGGGATTGCAAAGAGTCAGACACGACTGAGTGACTGAACTGAACTGATATGTATAATAATGGCCAGTTAGGATTGTTGTACAGCAGAAAATGACACATTTTACACCAACTAAAAATAAATTTGAAAAAGTACAATAAGGATGAAGTAATTACTGTTAATGCATCCTCCAAAACTGAAAAGCAAGAAAATGCTAGCTATTTAGCAATTAGCAATGCTGTTCCCTTAATTAAAAGTGTAGCACATTCAGAAGAAACTTGACAAATTAATTTCCAATTTGGTTGAAATGTTTACCAACCCTATAAGTAAGAACTGCTGGGGCAAACCTAATACAGTCAGCCCTTTGTATCCTTGAGATCCACATCTATGGATTCAACCAACCATGGATAGAAAATAGTCAGAAAAAAGTTCTAGAAATTTCCAAAAGGAAAAACTTAAATTTGCCATGCTCAGGCAACTATTTGCATAGCATTTACATTGTGTTTACAAAGCATTTACATTGAATTTACAGCTATTTATGTAGTATGTACACAGTAATAAATAGTATAGTCTAAGGATTATTTAAAGTATTTGGAGAATGTGAGTAGGCTACATGCAAATACTACACCATTGTCTATAAAGGATTGAACATCCTCAGATTTTGTTATGGGTGGGGCAGATCCCAGAACCAATCCCTTTCATACCAAGGGACAACTGAACTAGGGAGGTATGTAAACACTCTCTAAGCCTGTTAGAGTTTCTGTACCTTATATCACTAGGACAGCAGTTCTCAAAAGCATGGTCCACAGACCTTCTAGGAGTCCTTAAGGTCCTGTGAAAGTGAAAGTGAAAGTGAAGTCGCTCAGTCGTGTCCGACTCTCTGCGATCCCATGGACTGTAGCCTACCAGGCTCCTCCTTCCATGGGATTCTCCAGGCAAGAGTACTGGAGTGGGTTGCCATTTCCTTCTCCAGGGGATCTTCCCAACCCAGGGATCCAACTCAGGTCTCCTGCATTCCAGGCAGACGCTTTAACCTCTGAGCCACCAGGGAAGCCAGAGGGAATATCAGGTCCCTATTTTCATAATAATATGAAGCTGCTCTTTGCCTTTCTCATTGAGCTGACATTGTGACCTCAGGGTGGCTGTAACTGCAGCAGTTTGAAGCAGGATTTCAGTTCTCCAACAGGGATTGAACCCAGGGTGTGGTGAAAGCACCAAATCTTAACAATTAGACCACAGGGGCTGGTAACTATATGGCCCTGGCTCTTGTCTGCTTCGAAGAAAGGAATTTCAGCAAAGAGATGGAAAGTAGTGAAACAAGTTAATTGCTTATATAAAAATACATGTGGATAAACACCTGGGTGGGCTCAGAGAAAATGTCACAAGCTTTTGAGGTGAATTTTCACTTTCATGCACTCGAGAAGGAAATGGCAACCCACTCCAGTCCCTGGAGAATCTCAGGGACGGGGGAGCCTGGTGGGCTGCCATCTATGGGGTCACACAGAGTTGGACACAACTGAAATGACTTAGCAGTAGCAGCAGCAGCAGACCACTTATATTGGGACAGTTGTTCTGGGTTTCTTCCAGCTGATCATTTTACTTTATCCGGCTTTGAGTCCATATTTCTTCTGGCTCAGGGCCCTCCCCTGTGTACTCATGTATCTTTTAGCCAAGATGGATTTCAGTGTGAAGGTCTCTGGGAAGTAGCAAAACTTATTATGGTCTGGCACCCCTTCCCTTGAGGAACCTTTCTGCACATGTGCAGTATTGGGGTGGGGGGGCTCTCCNAAGCACCCAACTGGACAGATAAAGAACAACCTGAATCCTGTGTGAAGAAGGGGATGTTGGGAAGGGAGTATGACCAGGCAGCACTGGGCAGTAACTAGAGCAGCTGACTCACTCCAGACCTCCAGACAGGGCAGCCACCATGTGTCCTGTGACTTTGCCACTTGGAGCCAAGTTATCTTCCTCATTAAGCTCTTTAAGTGCCACCTGGCCATGCTGAGAAATTTTCTGCAACAAAAAAGAATTTCAGTGATTGCCAAAGAAGGCTGCAGTGTAAAGCTAAACAAAGACAACTACATTAACACAAGGTGAAACTCTAACCTGTCACTGACACATCATATTTCAGCATTGTCACAAATTATGCAAATTCAATCTAAAAACCAAATGCAAGTTACAGATTAGCTTGGCAGTTTCCCTTTCTGCCATTGCTGTGTGAGGTTCATGGCTGAAGGAGCTACCCCACAACTAAACTCTGAATATCACCTTTTAAAGGTAAATCAAGAATTTGGCGGCCAGATTCTCAGTTCTGAGATCTAGGACAGCCAGAATATGTTTGAATCTATCTCCAATCTATCAGCACAAGTATCCAGAAAACTTCCCCAAAAAGCTGCTCAGAGTTTTGTGAATTTCCTAGGCCATGGAAGGTTAATCTCAAAGCTTCCATCTTTTTCTCCACCACTGCCTTATATCTCACGGTTCTAGATAAGGAAGCATAGAATGGGGAAAAGAAAAAAAAAAACCTGAAAGCTAAAATAAAGAGGTGATATATGTATTAAAAGGTCCATCTAGTCAAGGCTATGGTTTTTCCAGTGGTCATATATGGATGTGAGAGTTGGACTGTGAAGAACACTGAGCACCGAAGAATTGATGCTTTTAAACTGTGGTGTTGGAGAAGACTCTTGAAAGTCCCTTGGACTGCAAGGAGATCCAACCAGTCCATTCTGAAGGAGATCAGTTCTGGGTGTTCACTGGAAGGAATGATGCTAAAGCTGAAACTCCAGTACTTTGGCCACCTCATGTGAAGAGTTGACTCATTGGAAAAGACTCTGATGCTGGGAGGGATTGGGGGCAGGAGGAGAAAGGTGTGACAGAGGATGAGATGGCTGGATGGCATCATCGACTCAATGGACCCGAGTCTGAGTCAACTCCGGGAGTTGTTGATGGACAGGGAGGCCTGGCGTGCTGCAATTCATGGGATTGCAAAGAGTCTGACACGACTGAGTGACTGAACTGAACTGATATGTATAATAATGGCCAGTTAGGATTGTTGTACAGCAGAAAATGACACATTTTACACCAACTAAAAATAAATTTGAAAAAGTACAATAAGGATGAAGTAATTACTCTTAATGCATCCTCCAAAACTGAAAATGCTAGCTATTTAGCAATTAGCAATGCTGTTCCCTTAATTAAAAGTGTAGCACATTCAGAAGAAACTTGACAAATTAATTTCCAATTTGGTTGAAATGTTTACCAACCCTATAAGTAAGAACTGCTGGGGCAAACCTAATACAGTCAGCCCTTTGTATCCTTGAGATCCACATCTATGGATTCAAACAACCATGGATAGAAAATAGTCAGAAAAAAAGTTCTAGAAATTTCCAAAAGAAAAACTTAAATTTGCCATGCTCAGGCAACTATTTGCATAGCATTTACATTGTGTTTACAAAGCATTTACATTGAATTTACAGCTATTTATGTAGTATGTACACAGTAATAAATAGTATAGTCTAAGGATTATTTAAAGTATTTGGAGAATGTGAGTAGGCTACATGCAAATACTACACCATTGTCTATAAAGGATTGAACATCCTCAGATTTTGTTATGGGTGGGGCAGATCCCAGAACCAATCCCTTTCATACCAAGGGACAACTGAACTAGGGAGGTATGTAAACACTCTCTCAGCCTGTTAGAGTTTCTGTAACCTTATATCACTTAGCAGTTCTCAAAAGCATGGTCCACAGACCTTCTAGGAGTCCTTAAGGTCCTATCAGAGGGAATATCAGGTCCCTATTTTCATAATAATATGAAGCTGCTCTTTGCCTTTCTCATTGAGCTGACATTGTGACCTCAGGGTGGCTGTAACTGCAGCAGTTTGAAGCAGGATTTCAGTTCTCCAACAGGGATTGAACCCAGGGTGTGGTGAAAGCACCAAATCTTAACAATTAGACCACAGGGGCTGGTAACTATATGGCCCTGGCTCTTGTCTGCTTCGAAGAAAGGAATTTCAGCAAAGAGATGGAAAGTAGTGAAACAAGTTAATTGCTTATATAAAAATACATGTGGATAAACACCTGGGTGGGCTCAGAGAAAATGTCACAAGCTTTTGAGGTGAATTTTCACTTTCATGCACTCGAGAAGGAAATGGCAACCCACTCCAGTCCCTGGAGAATCTCAGGGATGGGGGAGCCTGGTGGGCTGCCATCTATGGGGTCACACAGAGTCAGACACAACTGAAATGACAGCAGTAGCAGCAGCAGCAGACCACTTATATTGGGACAGTTGTTCTGGGTTTCTTCCAGCTGATCATTTTGCTTTATCTGGCTTTGAGTCCATATTTCTTCTGGCTCAGGGCCCTCCCCTGTGTACTCATGTATCTTTTAGCCAAGATGGATTTCAGTGTGAAGGTCTCTGGGAAGTAGCAAAACTTATTATGGTCTGGCACCCCTTCCCTTGAGGAACCTTTCTGCACATGTGCAGTATTGGGGTGGGGGGGCTCTCCTCAACCTTAAGAAAGAGAAATATGTGGCCTCCTTATCTTTTATGCAAGCAGGACTCAGCCCCTTTCTGCTACTAGCATTACTGTTATCGTGAAGTGCCCACAGGAAATGAAATCCAACTGCTTATCCTGTTCCTGTTACTTATCTTTATTTTGAAAGTGTAAATAGGAGGCTTGGAGAAGGCAATGGAACCCCACTCCAGTACTCTTGCCTGGAAAATCCCATAGATGGAGGAACCTGGTGGGCTGCAGTCCCTGGGGTAGCTAAGAGTCAGACACGACTGAGCGATGTCACTTTCACTTTTCACTTTCATGCATTGGAGAAGAAAATGGCAACTCACTCCAGTGTTCTTGCTTGGAGAATCCCAGGGACAAGGGAGCCCAGTGGGCTGCCGTCCATGGGGTCGCACAGAGTCAGACACAGCTGAAGCGACTTAGCAACAGCAGCAAATAGGAGGCTAGTTGTAAATGTCTAACTTGGGGTCCATCTATCTCCTGCTTCAATTGCACTTACAGTCAAAGCAGTATGAGTTAGTGAGTACAACTTCCAGTACTGCAGCCTGCAGCAGTCACTTATTCCTCTGAACCTCATAGTTGGGGTACAGAAGTTGTTTCACTTAGGGAAGTCCTTGATGAATTAGTGAAAAGTATTCATATTGTTAACTGTAAATCCTTAAGTTCACTCCTTTTTTTAGTATTCCATATGACAAAATATACAAGTCCTTCTTTTCTGTATCAAAGTCCAGTGTCTGCCTCAAGCAAAACCACTTGTGATTCTTTGAGCTATGAGGTGAACTAGCTGGCCAGGCATTTCAATCATTGGAGCATGATAAATCATTCACTCTTTCAGGTGATATTTCATGAACCGCATGCTCTTCAAGCTCTAGACTGTGGAGAGGGGCACTCGGTGCCATCCAGCGGCTCCTCTGGGGATGGTGGCGCCCAGCCAGCCTCCAGAGACTCAGACCACTGAATGGGGAGGGACACCAATTTAGTGGTCTTAAGCTGCTCTTCCACAGACTCTTGAATAGAAAATGGAAAGAGGCTGGCAGAAAGTGATGTTTCTAAAAGTAAAACAAAAGAATTTAAAAAGTAAAATTTCAGGAGACAGCCTCTTATAGATTAAGAAAAACAGAGTCAAATGGTTTCCTGGCTATTTTCCAGCTCTCATCACACGTCTCAACTCTGTGCCATACACAAGCTTAAACAACACACTGGTTCATCAAATCATGAGTCAGAAAATGCAAAATGCATGTTTTGGTGCTGGCTTTAAATATTTTAGGGTGGTGGAAAAAACTCTAGTTTACAGTTTATTAGCTTAGAAAATTCTGATAACTTTTTCTGATGTAAATTAGAAAGTAACATGCTGCTAATTATCATGAGGGCATTAGCTTATGGACTGATCAATAATACATAGAAAATGAGATCTCTACCACCAATAAAACAGGTGTTTGCTTGATAGAAAGGCAAAATTAGACAGTATAACACTTATAATTTCACATCTGTGATTCTTCATAAAACTTTTAAAGACCAATTATGTCCTATCAATGTTAGATCCAAGCCAACTAAGTGATTTATGTACAGATACCCTCATATATGAGGTAATTGTTCATTCAGTAACTTATCTTTATTAAATATGAACTCAAGATTATATTGGGAAGCAATTTACACTTGTGACTTTATGCTTAATTCACCTTCACTTTCTGTTTTAAAAATATACCCTTTAAATAACTAGAGGACAAGAGATATTGCTTTTATTTTAGAAGGAAATTAAACACAGTAGTTTAGTGCAGTGATTCAGATATGTCATAAAATTCAGCTAATATTCTCTTTAATGCAATTTTTCAAAGTAATAGCTTTCAATGATGCTGTACTGAAGTGAAAACTTCAACCCCTAAGAGTTGGCTTCATTTATTTATTATACTAACATCCCCACATTATCCCCTACTGCACTGAAGACGCAGAGCTGGGTACAAATGATAAAGAGTAACCTCTGGTCTCAAGGAGCAGAAACTGACACATGAGCAGATGAGCAGATCATTATTTGAATGACATTTAAAAATACAGTGGCAGAAATATGCAATAGACACTAACTCAGGGATATCCCCAAGGATAACAGGGAAGTATCCTGGAGCCAGGAACACTTGCTATGAGCCTTAACGACTGAGCAGGAATTATATAGACTCCAGCAGATAGGACTGGGTCAGTAAAGACAAAGAGGGAATAAAACCACCTCAAGTGTGCAGCAAGCTGCTAGGTGGTGGAGCATTTCTCTGACAGCTACAGATCTAGATTTGAGTTGAGTAATAGTTGAAGTGCCAGAAAATAGAAAAAGATATTTAAAATTCATTTGCTTTAATAGTACCTTTTTTTGGGGGGAGGAACCCCTCTGCATCACCCAATCCACTAAAAACTGTTTGGAGTCAGTTTAACATTTTCCTCAATTTTATTTATTTATTTATTTATTTATTTATTTATTTTGCTGGTGTTTTTTGTTTTGTTTTGTTTTGTTTCACTGTATCCTGGGTGCTTCTATATTTAAATGTTTAGTTCAAGAGAATCCTAAGTATTCTCTTGCTATGCTTCTTAATAGGCTAAACACTGCAAAAGAAAAATCCCTTGGAAATAATATTAAATCTCTAGAAGAATTTAAAAATAGCCACATGCGCCTAATCCAGCAAAAACATCACTAAATCCTTATTGTCCCCCAGCTCACATGTCATCCTGTGCTGTAAATGAGTTGAAGTGTATCTGCAAAACCCACCCTGTAGAGAGAATCAGATTACCAGGAATGATCTCCTGGAGCAGACTGCAGCAATATAAACTCATCTGCCACCACCCTAGAATATCTAGAACTAAAGGGAAACCCAAAGCTTCACATAATAACTGGACTCAATAATCCTACCATGAAAAATAGTGATAATGGGTTATACAACCAGCTTATGAATAAATACATAAATAGTATAAGTGAAATTAACTGTATGTCTTCCTATCATTTATATTCCCAATAACCAGTGAAAGAAGTAAACCCTACACTCTTCAGTATTTACTTCATTAGAGTGTAAAACACAATAATAAGAAAAAATGTAGACATAGCAAGGCAAATATGCTTTGCAAAACCTCAGAATGCTTTCATTTTCTTCAGAACTCAATAATCCTACTATGAAAAATAATGATAATGGGTTATACAACCAGCTTATGAATAAATACATAAATAGTATAAGTGAAATTAACTGTATGTCTTCCTATCATTTATATTCCCAATAACCAGTGAAAGAAGTAAACCCTACACTCTTCAGTATTTACTTCATTAGAGTGTAAAACACAATAATAAGAAAAAATGTAGACATAGCAAGGCAAATATGCTTTGCAAAACCTCAGAATGCTTTCATTTTCTTCAGCCCCTTTGCTGAAAATACATGAGGCAAACTGGATTATCTTAATTTTTCAGGTGCACCTCATTTATCAGAATATATTATAAGAAAGAAAAGCCTAAAGATTTTTTTAATTAATTCTCTGCTTGTACTAAAATGTAATTCCCAGCTAAATGTGAATCCAGCAAGTTAATGTTTGCATTTCACATTTCACATTGCATTTTCATCAATTAAATGTATCAACTATTCAATGATCCAGTCTAAATTGCTAAAGTGAAAATAGGTTGGTAAGGGTCACAGAGACAGGGCCTTAGATATAAAAATGCAAAAATTTTCACTTTGCTTATTCAGCATTCACCAGAAAAAAAAAAAAAATCATCCTCTCCTCTACCAGACATTTAAGAAAGTTTCCGGGAATAGAAAATACTACATGAAATATGTTTTAAGAGAAATATGAACAAATAACTGGGAGAAGTGGAGACATCTTCACAGATGAAGGCTCTTCAACAGAGGCACCCAGACATGGCAGACACAGGAGCGGGGCGGGGGGGTCCTGTCTAGTCTGAGGCCACCAGGACATGATTGCATGAGTGAAGATGGCAGGAGACGGGGGAGCAGTCAGGATGACACAGTGGGAATGATTGTGGGCTGCACTGAAAGTAAGCAGGAAATAAAGGACAGGAAGGAAGCTCTGGAACCTTGTGATAACCTGACACATGGACATGGTGAAGACACGGGTCCATCTGTGCAAGTCAGATCTGCAGCAGAAAGAGAGAAGAGGGGCACATCAAAGGCAGAGTAATCAAGGACTGACAACTGAGTGGATGCAGAGAAGATGACAGACTTACTAACACAGAAGCTGGGATAACACTGTTTAACAGAGAAGGGAACCCAGAAAAGTAGGTTTACAGAGAAAGATAATGAGCTTGGTAACAACTTTCCACAGTAAGTATGCAATGCCCACAGGACCTCCACACAGAGGTGCTCAGTGTACTGTTACTGAACTCTGGTTCAGCTGCTCACCACCCAAAAGCCAATGCTTGAGAGGCAAATGTTGGTAGAAAGGAAAGTTGCTTTAATCAGAAACCTGACCGTCTTGGGAGAAGGCGGACTCCTGTCCCTAAAACCAACTCAGATGATTCTGCTAGGCCATGACAGTTTTTAAAGGGGAAGTGGGGGGAAGAATCTCAGTGAATCGCTGAGGCAGGAGGCCAAGCCCTGCATCAGTCTATATCGTGAGAGACTGATTCCTCACGATCTTTCTCCAGATGTGGTCTTGTCCCCATGGTCTGCCCACAAGATTGCTAAGGGGGCTGCTCTAGGTAGATGCCTAGTCATTCCTTAACTGCTTAATTCCTCTTTTAATCTAAGTAAAGAATCAACAGGTTAGGCAAGGTGCTATGTACATTTAGTAGAGTGTAAGTCAGGAGTTAGGTCAAACATTACCTACTGATCTCACTTTTATGATAAAAGTTTACCGGGGTAACAGAAATAAACCAATGGGAAAAGGACAAAAGAGCTGCTTACAAATCCTCACTTGTCAAAACATCATTCCCTTTCTATGGGACTAGGGGCAAAGGTCCATCTTTGGTAGCTTCTTCATACTAACATAGTGTTGTATTCTGAAGTAGAAGATGCTGACATGGGCCTGTAGCATCTCTTTGCTGACAATTTCAGTTGCCTGCCTACATACATGGGTAAAGCAAGCTACAATTATCTTGATGCTCACAAAGATGCAGATAATTATGAGCAATAATTTTGATCCCATTCTCTTGAGACCTGTTCTCAGAATTGTGCTAGCCATAGATGGAGTAGCTCATGTCATAGCTGTAGTCTGGTTGTCATATAGTTAGCTTTTTACCACTGGTGGCTGTTACACTATCTGCAAAACAACTCAGTAATGTATACCAGTTACTCAAACTCTGACACTCCTTAACCACTTGAATCCACTCTTTTGTGACTCAGGGAAGCCTAAAAGACCTGCTTTTCTACAAAGAAGAAGAACATAGAAGGGCTTTTGTACTTGTGGGGAGCACTCAGGGTTCTGCTCAGTTTCAGTATGACTTAGGGCTGGGATAGCACAGGAGAGGAACTGAATCTAAGTGATTGTCAGATGTGTGAGAAGCTAGGATCTTTGCTTCTCTCTCCTCAACCCCAGTGCCCTGCACACTGTCTGGTATGTAGTAGGCACTCAATGAACTTGTATTATTCAATTGCAGTTCTGAAAGAATGAGCCTAAAAGGAAAAATAGGCATTAAAAATAGAATCTTATAAATAAACTTGAGGCACAACTAATATTTCAGTTTAGTTCAGTTCAGTCACTCAGTCGTGTCCCACTCTTTGTGGCCTCATGAATCAGAGGAACTGAATCTAAGTGATTGTCAGATGTGTGAGAAGCTAGGATCTTTGCTTCTCTCTCCTCAACCCCAGTGCCCTGCACACTGTCTGGTATGTAGTAGGCACTCAATGAACTTGTATTATTCAATTGCAGTTCTGAAAGAATGAGCCTAAAAGGAAAAATAGGCATTAAAAATAGAATCTTATAAATAAATTTGAGGCACAACTAATATTTCAGTTTAGTTCAGTTCAGTCACTCAGTCGTGTCCCACTCTTTGTGGCCTCATGAATCACAGCACGCCAGGCCTCCCTGTCCATCACCAACACCCGGAGTTCACCCAAACTCATGTGCATCAAGTCAGTGATGCCATCCAGCCATCTCATCCTCTGTGATCCCCTTCTCTTCCTGTCCCCAATCCCTCTCAGCATCAGAGTCTTTTCCAATGAGTCAACTCTTCTCATGAGGTAGCCAAAGTATTGGAGTTTCAGCTTTAGCATCAGTCTTTCCAATGAACACCCAGGACTGATTTCCTTTAGAATGGACTGTTTGGATCTCCTTGCAGTCCAGGGGACTCTCAAGAGTCTTCTCCAACACGTCAATTCAAAAGTATCAATTCTTTGGGGCTCAGCTTTCTTCACAGTACAACTCTCACATCCATACATGACCACTGGAAAAACCATAGCCTTGACTAGATGAACGTTCATTGGCAAAGTAATGTCTCTGCTTTTCAATATGCTGTCTAGGTTGGTCATAACTTTTCTTCCAAGGAGTAAGCATCTTTTAATTTCATGGTTGTAATCACCATCTGCAGTGATTTTGGAGCTCCCCCCAAAAAAATCTGACACTGTTTCCACTGTTTCCCCATCTCTTTCCCATGAAGTGATGGGGCCAGATGCCATGATCTTTGTTTTCTGAATGTTGAGCTTTAAGCCAACTTTTCCACTCTCCTCTTTCACTTTCAACAAGAGGCTCTTTAGTTCCTCTTCACTTTCTGCCATAAGGGTGGTGTCATCTGCATATCTGAGGTTATTGATATTTCTCCCAGCAATCTTGATTCCAGCTTGTGTTTCTTCCAGTCCAGCATTTCTCATGATGTACTCTGCATAGAAGTTAAATAAGCAGAGTGACAATATACAGCCTTGACATCCTCCTTTTCCTGTTTGGAACCAGTCTGTCGTTCCATGTCCAGTTCTAACTGTTGCTTCCTGACCTGCATACAGATTTCTCAAGAGGC
>SJXQ01000711.1:9879-31514 GCA_006408695.1 Aepyceros melampus | reverse complement strand
GATTGACTAGTTTTCTGTGAGTATGGTTTCAGTGTGTCTGCCCTCTGATTCCCTCTTGTAACACCTACCATCTTACTTGGGTTTCTCTTCCCTTGGGGGTGGGGTATCTCTTCATGACTGCTCAGCCACTGCACCTTACCTTTGACGAGGGGTATCTCCTTACCGCCACCGTTCCTGACCTTCAACGTAGGATAGCTCCTGAAATCAGTGCTTCTCAACTTTTCCTACAACACTTGCATCAGAAAAGGGATCTACTCATGGTGGTACCATTTGGCATGGGGTCACTGGTCTCTGGAGTACTGAAGGGATCAGTTGTATATCTCAAGTCACACCAGCATCAAAAGATCATCTCCACAACCTGGGCTGCTCAAACACTAAGCTTTTCAAGAAAGAACTAGCCCTTGACTTGTTCTTGGGTGGCATTTTAGCAAGGACACTATAGTAGGAGCAGAGTTAAGAAGTTGCTGGGGTGACCTCCAACTGCCAGAACATCAAGAAGCCCCTTTATTAAAGCCCATGAAGGTGGGGTGGGGGCCAGTGTTGGAGCTGACCAGAGGAAGGTTCAATCTGAAGTCTGTTTAGTGATAGCAAGCTTCACAGGAGTGAATGCTTATATTGAGGAGAATGTGAGTTGTAATTCCTAATGTGTCCTAAAGGTGTTTTTACTATATGTATGCTTCACTATATGGCCAGACATTATGTTATTAAAGTTTAGGCTCAAGGACAAAAAAAGTCTCTGAGCCCTTGGCTTTGGGCCATAGTGTATCAGTTTGTTGTCTGTGAGGCAGAGACTAAATGCTAAGGTCAGTGACTCAGGTGCTGAGTGCCTGACTGACACCCAATCAGAACCCTGGACACCAAGGTTTGGGGGACCTGACCTGACTGGCAGTACTTTCAAATATTGTCACTCGTCACTGTTGAGAGTGCATCCTCATCTAACTCCACAGAGAGAATGCTGACACTTGGCTTCTCCTGGACTTTTTTTTTTATGGTAATATATTTATGGGTAAAGTAAAACTACAAGTGAGCAAGAGCATAAAAGATTTGAAGATTATACTCAAAAGCTCAATTGGTTTTGTCAATTATCTCTAAGCTTTCATTGAATTCTACTTTACTATTTTCTGCTTTTAATCTTCTTTCTTTCTTTTTTCTTTTTTTAACTAATTTATTTCTTTTAATTGGAGGTTAATTAATTTACAATATTGTGGTGGTTTTTGCCATACATTGACATGAATCAGCCATGGGTGTACATGTTTTCCCCATCCTGAAACCCCCTCCCGCCTCCCTCCCCATCCCATCCTTGGGATGCACCAGCCCTGAGCACCCTGTCTCATGCACTGAACCTAGACTGGACTTTTCCTTGCATGACTTTTTCATTTGCTGATGTCAATCTGTAACACAATAAGCTGTAATCATAGTGTCACAACTTTCTTGAACCCCGTGAGTCCTAGTGATCATGAGCCTGAAGGTGTCCCAGGGACCTCTCACATTACTAAACTCAAGTTTGACTGCTTGACTCTTGAAAGCCAGTACTCAAGAGATAAGTGCTGAAAGAAAGAAAAGACTGCAGGCAGCCTATGTGGTCAAGATAACATCTAAAGAAAGATCACAAGGGTCAGCAAGTCTGCATGCTGATTCTTCATCATTTTCCACTGCAAGCAGACTTGCTGATCCTTGTGATCTTTCATTAAATGTTTTCTTGCCCACATAGGCTGGCTACAGAATGGCTTAAGAGGAAGCTAAGAGAGGAAAAGATCTAACCATTAATTAACCATTTATTCTTGTTTCCTACTTCTCAAAGAAAAAATCAACATGCTAGGCAAGGTAAAACCAAGGTCTTGGAAAATAAGTAGAAGCTAGTGTTAAGGTTGGGATTTACAGTAGAACCAAGCTCTTTGGCCAAGGGGCTGTTTGCACAACACAAGCTCATTCATGGTATGCCTCATGACAAACACTGGAAGTTCTGACCGCAATTATGGGGATCTCCCAAAGCTCATTGGATGAGAATTTCTACCCAGAAATCTTTATATTTTACACACTCTATGAGTTAATTTTAAACAGCCACTGAGCCATTAGTTTTAGCATAGGCTTTTAGGAGCTTCTAATCTAGCCAAATGGACATGGAACGGCAGACTAGTTTCAAATTGGGAAAGCTGTATATTGATACCCTGCTCATTTAACTTATATGCAGAATACATCTTGCAAAATGCCAGGCTGGATGAACCACAAGCTGGAATCAGAATTGCCAGGAGAAATATCAATAACCTCAGATACACAGATGACACCACCCTTATGGCAGAAAATGAATAAGAGCCACTTGAAGAAAGGAAAAGAGGGGAGTGGAAAAGTTGGCTTAAAACTCAACATTCAAAAACTAAGATCATGGCATCTGGTCTCATCACTTCATTGCAAATACATAGGGAAACAATGGAAACAGTGACAGACTTTATTTTCTTGGGCTCCAATGTCACTGCAGATGATGACTGCAGCCATGAAAGTAAAAGAGTCTTGGTCCTTGTAGGAAAAGCTATGGTCAACCTCTGTTCAGTTCAGTTCAGTCACTCAGTCATGTCCGACTCTTTGCAACTCCATGAATTGCAGCATGCCAGGCCGCCCTGTCCATCACCAACTCAAACTCATGTCCATCAAGTCGGTGATGCCATCCAGCCATCTCATCCTCTGTCGTCCCCTTCTCCTTCTGCCCCCAATTCCTCCCAGCATCAGAGTCTTTTCCAATGAGTCAACACTTCGCATGAGGTGGCCAAAGTACTGGAGTTTCAGCTTTAGCATCAGTCCTTTCAAAGAACACCCAGGACTGATCAACTTTGACAGCATATTAAAAAGGAGAGACATTACTTTGCCAACAAAGGTCCATCTAGTCAAATATATGGTTTTTTCCAATAGTCATGCATGGATGAGAATTGGACCATAAATAAAGCGAGCACTGAAGAATTGAGGCTTTTGAACTGTGGTATTGGAGAAGACTCTTGAGAGACACTTGAACTTCAAGGAGATCCAATCAGTCCATCCTAAAGGAAATCACTCCTGAGTGTTCATTGGAAGGACTGATGCTGAAGCTGAAACTCCAGTACTTTGGCCACCTGATGTGAAGAACCAACTCATTTGAAAAGACCCTGATGCTGGCAAAGATTGAAGGTGTGGCAGAAGAAGGGGACGACAGAGGATGAGATGATTGGATGGCATCACCGACTCTATGAACATGAGTTTGAGTAAGCTCCTGGAGTTGGTGATGGACAGGGAAACCTGGCGTGCTACAGTCCATGGGGTCACAAATAGTCAGACATGACTGAATGACTTGGAGTGACTGAACTGACTGATCTAGGCAATCAGCCATATGCTGCTTAAAATAAATTTTTAAAAATTCCTGTCACTTGATTTGTACATTTCTAGAGATAAGTTCACAGTCTCCCGAGAAGTGGCTTCAATATTTAAGTGGTTTATATTGTTGGAAATTATATGTGTCAAATATCTCCACATGACTTTTAAAAATGTTTACTCTTAGATGCAATCAACTTTTACTCTTAGATGCAAACCGAGACCATTCAGAGTAAATCTCCATGTGCTTTCCACATGCTAGCCCAAATACTTGCAGTTTTGTTTGTTTGTTTCTCCTAAGTCTTTTCTCATCTTATTATCCAGAGTCTCTTTAGTAGCTCTCAGTCAGGTGGATGAAAAGGAGCTACCAGCAACCAACTGCATCAAGACCCTCAGACAATAAGCACAATCCATGTGAAGATGGAATATATCTGTTGGTCATGGAAAGAGGGTTCATTTTCAAGTAATACAATATTTTCTTAATGCTTTATTAATATCATATCAAATAGAAAAAATTTAACAAGAAAAAACACTATAAGTACATTCAAAATATATATATATATACACTGGACATCACAAAAATGTACAGATTTAAAGAAAGATAAATGAAGTTGTTGTTCATTTGTAGGTCGCATGGAAATCCACTTACAAAGCCCATTAAAAAATAAAATGAACCCTGGGGAATGATATCAGGCAAGCGGATGGGAGAGAGGGTATATTTCCAAGACAAGAGAAATGCTTTTCTGACTTGGGAACCCTGGAGAAAGTGCTAAGCCAAGAGCTATGGCACCCCTGGGTTCTCCTTCCTGGCTGCCTGGCTGCAGAGAAGATGCATCTCGCCTGCTGTCTCCCATGTGACAGGACCATATCTCCGTGGGATGTGGCCTGTGGTTGTCCAACTCTTCCAGCAAATGGCAGCTAACTCTGCCTACATCTGCAGCAAAGCATTAGAGTGCATACAGCTCACACCACCCAGGTCCTCCAGTGGAGCCTCCATCAGTAGTTAAGTTGATGTTCTAAAGGTTCTGACTCCTGTATTTCTCTTCACATATCTGAGTTTTGGATGACAAAAAAATGGTTATTTAATGGCCCCCAACAATTAATCTTCTTTTTTAAGATTGTGAGTACAACACACAACAAATATTAACTGATCTTCTGAAGTCCAACCCAGTTCCATCCCCATCCTCTCAAACTTGTCTGGACCCCTCTAGACTAGACAAAAGAAACATTTCCCCTGTTACTGATTGGGAACCTTCAACTTACTCCCTGATAAAATTTATTTCCATCTAATATATATATATATATATATATGCATTTTTAACATGTGATGCTGAGTTCATGAAGAATCTGAGTGTCATACTTCTCTTTTCTGTACCTTGGTGGCTTCCTTAGCTGTTCAATCACTGAGTCATGTCCAACTCTTTGCAACCTTATGGACTGCAGCATGCCAGACTCTTCTGTCCTTCACTATATCCCAGAGCTTGCTCAAATTCATGTCCATTGAGTTGGTAATCTATCGGACAATCTCATTTTCTGCCGTCCCTTTTCCTCCTGCCCTCAATATTTCCCAGCATCAAAGTCTTTTCCAGTAAGTCAGCTCTTTGCATCAGGTGCTAAAATATTGAAGCTTTGACTTCAGCGTCAGTCTTGAAGTGAATATTCAATGTTGATTTCCTTTAGGATTGACTGGTTTGAGCTCCCTGCTGTCCAAGGAACTCTAAAGCATCTTCTTCAGGATTACAATTGGAGAGCATAAACACTTTGTTGCTCAGCCTTCTTTAGGGTCCAACTCTCATATTCATACATGACTATTGGGAAAAACCATAGCTTTGACTATAGCTTTTTTAGCAAAGTGATGTCTCTGCTTTTTAATACTCTGTCTAGATTGGTCATAGCTTTTCTTCCAAGGAGCAAGTATTTTTTGGTTTCATGGCTGCAGTCACCATCCACAGTGATTCTGAGATCCAAGAAAACAAAATTAGTCACTGCTTCTACCTTTTCCCCCTTCTATTTGCCATGAAGTGAGGGGACCAGATGCCATGATCTTAGTTTTTAATATTGAGTTTTAAGTCATTTTTTCACTCTCTTCTTTCACCCTCACCAAGAAGCTCTTTAGTTCCTCTTCACTTTCTGCCATTAGAGCAGAAAGTGTCACCTGCATACTTGAGGTTCTTAATGTATTTCTCTTGGAAATCTTGATTCTAGCTTGTGATTATCCAGCCTGGGATTTCACATTATGTACTCTCCATATAAGTTAAATAAGTAGGGTGACAATATACAACTTTGATGTACTCCTTTCCCAATTTTGAACCAATCCATTCTTCCATGTCTAGTTCTAACTGTTGCTTCTATGCCCACACACAGGTTTTTCAGGAGGTAGACAAGGTGGTCTTGTACTACAATCTCTTTAAGAATTTTCATGGTTTGTTGTGATCCACAAAGTCAAAGGCTTTAGCATAGTCAATGAAGCAGAAATAGATGTTTTACTGGAACTCCCCTGCTCTCTCCATGATCCTAGAAATGTTGGCAATTTGATCTCTGGTTCCTCTGCCTCTTTAAAACCCAGTTTGTGCGTTTAGGAGTTCTTGGTTTGAGGCCTACTTTGAAAGATTTTGAGCATAAGCATGCTAGCATATGAAAATAGCACATTTGTGTGGTGGTTTGAACATTTTTGGCATTGCCTTTCTTTGGGATTGGAATGAAAACTGTGGAAACTGACCTTTTCCAGTCCTGTGGCCACTGCTGGGTTTTCCAAATTAACTGATATATTGAGTGCAGCACTTTAACCACATCATGTTTTAGGATTTTAAATAGCTCAACTGGAATTCTGTCACCTCCATTGGTTTTGTTCATAGTAATACTTCCTGAGGCCTATTTGACTTCACACTTCTGGGTGCCTGGCTCTAGGTGAACGATTACACCACTATGGTTATCCACGTCATCAAGACCTTTTTTTCGTATACCTCTTCTGTGTATTCTTGCCACCTCTTAATCTCTGCTGCTTCTTTTAGGTCCTTACCATTTCTGTCATTGATGGTGCCCATCCTTGCATGAAATATTCCCTTGATATCTCCAATTTTCTTGAAGAAATATCTAGTCTTCTGCATTCAGTTTTTCCCTCTATTTCTTTGCACTGTTCATTGAAGAAGACCTTCTTATCTCTCCTTGCTATTCTCTGGGACTCTGCATTCACTTGGGTATATCTTTCCCTTTCTCCCTTGCCTGTTTCTTTCCGTCTTTCCTCAGCTATTTGTAAAGTCTCCTCAGATAACCACCTTTCCTTCTTGCATTTCTTTTTCTTTTTTTTTTTCTTTTTTTGGTCAACACCTCCCATACAATGCTATAAACTTCCATCCATAGTCTTTCAGGCACTATGTCTATCAGATTTAATCCCTTGAATCTATTCATTACCTCCACTGCATAATCATAAGGGATTCCATTTAAATCATACCTCAGTGGCCTAGTGGTTTTTGCTACTTTTAAGCCTGAATTTTGCAATAAGAAGCTCATGATCTGAGACACAGCCAGCTCCAGGTCTTGTTTTCACTGACTCTATAGAGCTTCTCTATCGTTGGATGCAAAAAACATAACCAATCTTATTTCAGTATTGATCATCTGGAGATGTCCCTGTGTAGAGCGGTCTCTTGGGTTGTTGAGAAGTGATGTTAGCTATGACCAGCATGTTCTCTCACAAAGCTCTGTTAGCCTTTGCCCTGCTTCATTTTGTACTCCAAGGCAAAACTTGTCTTTTACTCCAGGTATATCTTGACTTCCTGCTTTTAGATTTCAATCTCCTATGCTGAAAAGAACATCTTATCTTAGTCTTCATTCTAGAAGGTGTTATATGTCTTCATAGAACCAGTCAACTTCAGCTTCTTTGCCATCTGTGATTGAGGCATAGACTTGGATTACTGTGATATTGAATGGTTTGCCTTGGAAATGAACCAAGATTATACTGTAGTTTTTGAGGTGCACCCAAGTACTACATTTCAGATTCTTTTGTTGATTATGACCATTTCTTCTAGGGGATTCTTGCCCACAGTAGTAGAGATAATGGTCATCGGAATCAAATTCTCCCATTCACATCCAGACTTAAATTTAGAATTAAATTGAAAAAAGTAGGGAAAACCATTAGACCATTCAGGTATGACCTATATCAAATCCCTTACAACTATACAGTGGACGTGAAAAATAGATTCAAGGGATTAGATCTGATAGACAGAGTACCTGAAGAACTATGGATGGAAGTTCATGACATTGTACAAGAGGCAGAGATTAAGACCATCCCCAAGAAAAAGAAAGGCAAAAAGGTTGTTTGAGGAGGCCTTACAAATAACTCAGGAAATAAGAGAAGCAAAAGGCAAAAGAGAAAAGGAAATATATACCCATTTGAATTGAGAGTTCCAAAGAATAGCAAGGAGAGATAAGAAAGCCTCCCTCAGTGATAGATACAAAGAAATAGAGGAAAACTATAGAATGGGAAAGACTAGAGATCTCTTCAAGAAAATTAGAGATACCAAGGGAACACTTCATGAAAGATGAGCACAATAAAGGACAGAAATGGTATGGACCTAACAGAAAAAGAAGATATTTAGAAGAGGTGGCAAGAATACACAGAAGACCTATACAAAAAAGATCTTTATGACCCAGATAACCATGAATGTGTGATTACCCTCCTAGATTCAGACATCTTGGAATGTGAAGTCAAGTGGGCTTAGGAAGCATCACTACCCACAAAGCTAATGGAGATGATGAAATCCCAGATGATCCCAATCCCAGCTCAACTGGGATTGTGTGATGCTGTGAAAGAGCTGCACTCAATATGCACCCCAAATTTGGAAATCTCAGCAGTGGCCACAGGACTGGAAAAGGTCAGTTTTCATTCCAACCCCAAAGAAAGGCAATACCAAAGAATGTTCAAACCACTGCACGATTGCACTCATCTCACATGATAGCAAAATAATGCTCAAAATTCTCCAAGCCAGGCTTCAAAAGTACATGAACCATGAACTTCCAGTTGTTCAAGCTGGACTGAAAAGGCAGAGGAACCAGAGATCAAATTGCCAACATCTGCTGGATCATCAAAAAACCACAAGAGTACCAGAAAACAGTCTACTTCTGCTTTATTGACTATGCCAAAGTCTTTGACTGTGTGGATCACAACAAACTATGGAAAATTCTGAAAGAGATGAGAATACCAGACCACCTTACCCACCTCTTGAGAAATCTGTTTGCAGGTCAGGAAGCAACAGTTAGAACTGGACATGGAAAAACAGACTGGTTCCAAATTGGGAAAGGAGTACATCAAGGCTGTATATTGTCACTCTGCTTATTTAAGTTATATGCAGAGTACATCATGAAAAACACTGGGCTGGATGAAGCACAAGCTGGAATCAAGATTGCTGGGAGAAATCTCAATAACCTCAGATATGCAGATGACACCACTCTTATGGCAGAAAGTGAAGAACTAAAGAGCCTCTTGATGAAAGTGAAAGAGGAGAGTGAAAAAGTTGGCTTAAACCTTAACATTCAGAAACCTCAGATCATGGCATCCGATCCGATCACTTCATGGCAAATAGATGGTAGGCAATGGAAACAGTGTCAGACTTTATTTTTGGGGCTCCATAGTCACTGCAGATGGTGACTGCAGCCATGAAAGTAAAAAACCCTTGTTCTTTGTAAGAAAAGTTATGACCAACCTAGACAGCATACTAAAAAGCAGAGACATTACTTTGCAACAAAGGTCCATATAGTCAAACATATGATTTTTTTCCAGTAGTCATGTATGGATATGAGAGTTGAACCATGAAGAAAACTGAGCACTGAAGAATTGAGGCTTTTGAACTGTGGTATTGGAGAAGACTCTTGAGAGAGCCTTGGACTGCAAGGAGATCAAACCAATCCATCCTAAAGGAAATCAGTCCTGAATATTCATTGGAAGGACTTATGCTGAAGCTGAAACTCCAAAACTCTGGCCATCTGATGCGAAGAGCTGACTCATTTGAAAAGACCCTGATGCCAGGAAAGATTGAGGGCAGGATGAGAAGGGGCCAACAGAGGATGAATGGTTAGATGGCATCACTGACTCAATGGACATGAGTTTTAGTAAACTACATGAGTTGGCGATGGACAGAGAGGCCTGGCATGCTGCGGCCCATGGGGTCACAAAGAATCAGACACAACTGAACAACTGAACTGAGCTAAACTGATTCACATCCAATTTAGTTCACTTACTCCTACAATGTCAATCTTCGTTCTTGCCATCTCCTGCTTGACCACATCCGATTTACCTTCATTCTTGAACCTAACATTCCAGGTTCCTACGAAGTATTGTTCTTTACAGCATCAGACTTTACTTTCACCATCAGTCACATCCACAGCTGAGTGTCATTCCTGTCTTGGCTGAGCCACTTCCTTCTTATTGGACCTATTAGTAATTGTCTTCTGCTTTTATGCAGTAGTATATTGGACATCTTCCAACCTAGGGGGCTCATTTTCTGGCATTATGTCTTTTTGCCTTTTCACAGTATCCATGGAGTTCTCCAGGCAAGAGTACTGGAGTGGGTTGCCATTTCCTTCTCCAATGGACCATGTTTTGCTAGAGCTCTTCACTATGACCTATCTGTCTTGGGTGGTCCTGCAGAGCATGTCTCATAGCTTCACCAAGTTACAGAAGCCCCTCTGCCACAACAAGGTTACGATCCATGAAGGAGCTTCCTTAGTGCCATCTATAATGTGACTCACAAGCCATTTCAGTGTGGAAGGATTGTTTGGCCACCCACAACTCTAGGTGGCACTAAGAATGCCATTAATCACTGTCTACAAATAACTAGCCTCTCCTCTTTTCCAGTTTGATCCATAGCAGCATATGAAACTTACTACTTGTTACTGTGAATTCCTGCCACTTGACAGGGTTGTTCTGCCACTGTGAGTCAGGAGCCAGTGTGCCCCTGAAATTTCTGTCCATTTCACTTACAATCACATTCCCTTCAGTTCGCCACACACCAGGGCTCTGGCATCCTTGTATCATCCTTTCTCATTTCCATGGCCAAGCACCATGGAACTGTGATAAGCTTGGCATGAATACCAATGGAAGGTCTCTGCATCCATCTCTCTTTACTAAAGACCATTTAATGTGAAATAAAGCAAGCAAGTATGGTAATGAACCCTTTCCTAAAGCGAAAAGAATATTGGCTGCTAGGAGGTCCAAATGTCACACCAATACCATAAATAGAGTGAATTTTGCTTTGTTGACCTTTGCATTCCTTAAAGGCTGAGCTCTCTTCTCTGCTATAAAATCTGGTAGAAAATTGCCTCTTGGAGCTGACTATAAATGTTTCTGTGTGATGTGGAGCCTAGGAGGGAAGTGTTAAATAATATCAAATTTCTTATTCCTCCTAACATGTTCCTGATACTTTTGTTTTGCTCAGGAAGGCAAATGGGTTAGAACCTTCCAGCTGAGCTGGAAAGTCCTCAGGATGTGGTATCTAATTTAATACCTCCAGTACAGCTGAGCAACAGAGGCACTCACAGGGACTTGAGGTTAAATAAGTTGGTGGAGTTAGAAACTTCAGCATGTGGATGTAACGGAGACATTCAAAGTTGACCTGGAGGCTGAGGATGATATAGGCAGAGGCTCCCAGAATGCAGTCCACTGGTTACCAAGCAGCCAGGACAAGCAGATGCCTCTGTCAGGGAGAACAAAGACTTCCTGGAGCTCAGAACCTGGCCGGGACAGGAGAATCAGCAGGGTTGCCCCTCTTACCCTGATCTCTTCAATAGTTAGTGCCAGCTAGAAATACCAACACCATTTACACAGCAATGCTTCTCAAACCTTTAATGTCCATCAGAATTTTGTTGAAATGCAGTTCTGATGCTGGAGATCAGCGATAGGGCCTAAGAACCTACATTTTTAATAAGCTGCTGATGCTGCTGCCACACTCTGAACAGCACTGTGAGCCAGACACTGCTTTATGCTTTCCACATACATTCACTCATTAAATCCTCACTGTAGGCAAAGTCATTACCACCTATCTCAACTCAGAGCACACACAGAGGTTACAAATGTGCCCGCACTGTCATCATTACTTAATGACAAAGCAAGATTTGAACCCAGGCACATGGTCCCAGCATCTGTGCTATTGTAACCATTAGGCTCTGTACTGCTTATCCAGGGCTCTGTGTGAACTTACATCTCAGCATCTCTGCTAGACACCCAGTGCTGAGCTAATTCGAGCTGGGCAATCATCCCCCTGAAGTCCCCCAGAAACCACATGAAGAGAAAGTGACTCTAGCCAGTCACGCTGCTGAATCAGGGTCACTTGACCCACAGTGTGTCGGCTGCAGCTTCCCTGCTGTGTTTGTCTGCACTCTTCTCCCATGTTTATTTATCCGCTGTGTCATTGCCACCTGCATCCAGCCCTGAGAACTGAAACACACAGCAGATTAACACAACCGACAGTACACACACATTAGCTCTAATGTTTTCCCCCACAAGAGGATCAGGCTCCACTTTCTCCTCAAGACTTCTTATCTCATCAGCCTTTGTGTTTGTACAATTTTGTTTGTGTTCGTGAGGCAGAAAAATGCTGGCATCTCCCGTGGATGAAAATAAGTGCAAAAACCCTGACTTAAAAAGGCCTCTGGGCCTGTTGCCTGGCCCCTCCAGGCAGTGAAAGATTTGGATTCTATCGAATCACGATCTACAGGGTAGGAAGCACACCAATGAGCCAGGGGACACCAGGCTGCCCTGCTCCCCAAGGCCACGTCACAGCAGCAGGTATGCCTGGTCCCTGGGCAGGCCCGCGCCTGGCAGGGTATCTCAGCCAGAGGCGTGCAAGCACAGAGGGGACAGTGATGTAACCCATGGTACCCAACCGGGAGAGCGGGGAATTAATAGCGTGTTTCCTTAGAAACAAGGGGAAGCAAACATTGCTTCCCTGGCACCCACCTCACTTGAGAACACTTTCTCTCTTTAACATTTATTGAATTTTTTTTTCTGATAAATTTCCATCTCAGGCACAAAGTAATAATATATAGAATATGCAAGAAGCTTCAGGGTAAAAAGTGGCATGTGGCTTCATTCAGTGTTAACCACAGGGAAGAATCCAGTGACTTGCCTTTTTCTGTGATGCTATCAATTGCATAAAAAAGACAAGCAACTTTCCTATAAGGAAACGTATTTTAAAGGCACATTTGGATTTTGGAGGTGAACCATTATGTGTAAATGAAGCCAGTGTGCTATCATAAAACTTAGAGAACATCCAATTTATATCTCTGCTTAATGTTGAAAAAAGTGCTTTTCATTTTTTATATTTGATTCTTTCAAGATAGGTGGATGTAAACATATATGCATTTTGGATAATACAAATATTTTCCAATTAGCTGAGAGTCTGAAATGCAATTTAAAAAATTACATGGTTTCTTTGTAGATTTTTGCTTAATTTTGATTCATTAGCGTACAAGGATAGCAAATATTTAACTCAGAAGTCAATTCAGATGTGCAGAGAAAATGTAATTTCTCAATCTGTCTATAATTAATCAGCTTTGCTCTCAAACTGATTTGAAGGTGAAGGAAGGTGAAGTCGCTCAGTCGTGTCCGACTCTTCGACCCCATGGACTGTAACCTACTAGGCTTCTCCGTCCATGGGATTCTCATGGCAAGAATACTGGAGTGGATTGCCATTTCCTTCTCCAGGGGATCTTCCCGATCCAGGGATCGAACCCGGGTCTCCCGCATTGGAGGCAGACGCTTTAACCTCTGAGCCACCAGGGAACTAGAAAAAAATAACCTATATATCCAATAGAACTGTTAGCATTATTCAGTTTCTCTTGGACAAAAGTGCTTCTCAGAGCTTTGTCTTCTGCCTTTTTCTCTGAGTTTGCCTCTAAGTGTCTGGGGGTGAAAGGAGACTTCTTAGCTTCGGGGCTAGTTGTGGTGCTTGGACCCACAGAGTCTTTGCACCATATCATATGCTGGTCCCTCTGGTGTCAAGGACCATACCCCTTGTCTGACAGGAGATGGTGACCCTTCTGTCATTGAAATTTGAGTTTATTGGAAGATGTAAGTTGTAGATATTTTCTCTTCTTGTGAGTGCCTCAGAGTGGTCCTGAGCAATTCAGTTTTACTGCACTAGGCACTGGCTGGGGAGACTCCTTTGAGGTCTGGACTTCCCGGGCACCATGCTAAATGAAATAAAGCAGTCACAGAAAGACAAATACTGCATGTCGCATTTCTATGAGGTTTCTAAAGTAGTCAGATTCAGAGAAGCAGCGAATTCAAGAGTGATCCTCAGAGGCCAAGGAGAACAGGAGGAGGGTGCGGTTGTTAGCCAATAGAAACAGTGTTTTGGTTCTGCAAGATGTGTCTGTAAGATATTTTCTCTTCTTGTGAGTGCCTCAGAGTGGTCCTGAGCAATTCAGTTTTACTGCACTAGGCACTGGCTGGGGAGACTCCTTTGAGGTCTGGACTTCCCGGGCACCATGCTAAATGAAATAAAGCAGTCACAGAAAGACAAATACTGCATGTCGCATTTCTATGAGGTTTCTAAAGTAGTCAGATTCAGAGAAGCAGCGAATTCAAGAGTGATCCTCAGAGGCCAAGGAGAACAGGAGGAGGGTGCGGTTGTTAGCCAATAGAAACAGTGTTTTGGTTCTGCAAGATGTGTCTGTTCCAGAGACCTGCTGTAGAAAAGTATTGTTTTTCTCTACATGTACTTACAATTTAAGAGTGTAGATCTCAACCTAGATGTCTATCACCAGATGAATGGATAAAGAAGTTGAGGTATGTATACATAATAGAATATTACTCAGCTTTAAAAAGGAATGCATTCAAGTCACTTCTAATGAGGTGGATGATCCTAGAGCCTATTATACAAAGTGAAGTCAGAAAGAGAAAAACAAGTATTGTATCCTAACACACATATATGGAATCCAGAAGGACGGTACTGATGAACCTATTTGCAGGGCAGCCGTGGAGACACAGACATAGCGAGCAGACTTGTGGACACGGTGGGCAGGGCGGGAGGGGAGGAAAAGGTGGGAAGAATGGAGACAGGAGCACGGAAACACAGACATTAGCATATGTAAAATAGATCACCAGTGGGAATTTGCTGTATGACTCAGGGAGCTCAAACTGGTGCTCTGTGAAGGGTGGGATGGGGTGGGAGGTGGGAGGGAGCTTCAGGAGGGAAGGAACAGATGCATATCTATGGCCGATTTCTGTTGATGTATGGCAGAAACCAGCACAGTACTGTAAAGCAAGTATTCTTCAATTGAAAATAAAATTTTTTATAAAAGAAAGAAAATGGAAATCCCTAAGACACATAAAAATAAAAAAAGTAGATTTCATGTTAAATGTTCTTTAAAAGAATAAAAAAGAAAAGAAAAAGAAAAAAAAAAACAAAGAGACACATGGAAACTTTTGGAGGTGAGGGTTATATTTGTAACCTTGATTATGGTGATGGTGCATGCATATGTCAAACTCATCAAATTTTACAAATTAAATACATGCAGGTTCTGTTTGTTTATTTTTGATTTTGTTTCTTTTGCCTTAAGAGACAGATCCAAGTCTCTAGGAGATCCCTCGTTTTCCTAGGCCCCCGGCTCGGGGTGCCTTCCTTCCCCATGGCGGGACACCTCGCTTCTGACTTTGCCTTCTCACCCCCGCCGGGCGGTGGAGGCGATGGGCCAGGAGGGCCAGAGCCGGGCTGGGTTGATCCTCGGACCTGGATGAGCTTCCAAGGGCCTCCTGGTGGGTCGGGGATCGGACCGGGGGTTGTGCCTGGCGCCGAGGTGTGGGGGCTTCCCCCGTGCCCCCCGCCCTATGACTTGTGCGGAGGGATGGCCTACTGTGCGCCACAGGTTGGAGTGGGGCCGGTGCCCCCAGGCGGCCTGGAGACCCCTCAGCCCGAGGGCGAGGCGGGAGCCGGGGTGGAGAGCAACTCCGAGGGGGCCTCCTCGGACCCCTGCGCCGCCCCCTCAGGGGCCTGGAAGCTGGACAAGGAGAAGCTGGAGCCAAACCCTGAGGAGTCCCAGGACATCAAAGCTCTTCAGAAAGACCTTGAACAATTTGCCAAGCTCCTAAAGCAGAAGAGGATCACCCTAGGATATACCCAGGCCGATGTGGGGCTCACCCTGGGGGTTCTCTTTGGAAAGGTGTTCAGCCAAACGACTATCTGCCGTTTTGAGGCTTTGCAGCTCAGTTTCAAGAACATGTGTAAGCTGCGGCCCCTGCTGCAGAAGTGGGTAGAGGAAGCTGACAACAACGAGAATCTGCAGGAGATATGCAAGGCAGAGACCCTTGTGCAGGCCCGAAAGAGAAAGCGGACAAGTATCGGAACCGAGTGAGAGGCAACCTGGAGAGCATGTTCCTGCAGTGCCCGAAGCCCACCCTGCAGCAAATTAGCCACATCGCCCAGCAGCTCGGGCTGGAGAAGGACGTGGTCCCAGTGTGGTTCTGCAACCGTCGCCAGAAGAGCAAAAGATCAAGCAGTGACTACTCCCAACGCGAGGATTTTGAGGCTGCTGGGTCTCCTTTCCCAGGGGGACCAGTATCCTTTCCTCTGGCGCCAGAGCCCCTTTTTGGCACCCCAGGCTACGGGGGCCCTCATTTCACTACGCTGTACTCACTCTTCGGTCCCATTCCCTGAGGGTGAGGCCTTTCCCTCGGTGTCTGTCACCGCTCTGGGTTCTCCTATGCATTCAAACTGAGGTGCCTGCTCACCCCAGGAATGGGGGGCAGAGGAAGGGGAGAGCTAGGGAGAGAACCCTGGGGTTTGTACCAGGGCTTTGGGATTAAGTTTTTCATTCACTAAGAAAGGAATTGGGAACACAATGGGTGTGGGGGCAGGGAGTTTGGGGAAACTGGTTGGAGGGAAGGTGAAGTTCACTGATGCTCTTGATGTTAACCCCACATCACTCATCACTTTGTTCTTAAATAAAGAAGCCTGGGACCTAGAAAAAAAAAAAGAGAGAGACAGATCCGAAAAAATATTGTTACAATTTATGTTGAAGAATGTTCTGCCTATGTTCCTTTCTAGGAATATTTGGTTTCTGGTCTTATGCTTAGATCTTTCATACATTTTTAGTTTGTTTTGTATAAGGTGTGAGAAAATGTTCTAATTTCATTATTTTACATGCAGCTGTCCAATTTTCCCAGAATCACTTATTGAAGAGACTGTCTTTTATCCATTGTATATTCTTGCCTCCTGTGTCATAGATTAATTGATCATAAGTATGTGGGTTTATTTCTGGGCTCTTTATTCTGTTCCAATGATCTATGTGTCTGTTTTTGTGCCAGTATCAATCAGTTTTGATTATAATAGCTTTGCAGTATAGTCTAAAATCAAGCGCATGATGTCTTCTTTCCAAGGTTGCTTTGGCAATTTGGGGTCTTTGGGGGTTTTGAATAAATTTTAGGATTATTCATTCTAGTTCTGTGAAAAATGTCATGGGTATAATGATAGGGATTGCATTAAATCTGTAGATTGTAGTGTGGACAATTTAACATTAATTCTCCCAATCTATGAATGTAGTATATCTTTCCATTTACTTCTTTCTTCTTCTATTTCTTTTATCAGTGTTTTACAGTTTACAGAGGACAGATCTTTTACCTCTTTGGTTAAGTTTATCCTAGATACTTTATTCTTTTTGATAAGATTTTAAATGGAATTTTTTCTTCCCTTCCTGATAATTAACTATTAGTTTATAGAAAAGCAACAGACTTCCTTTAGTATTTTACATATTAATTTTGTGTCCTGAAATGTTACTGAATAGTTCTAAAGTGTTTTGGTGAAGACTTTAGGGTTTTCTATACATAGTATCCTTTCATCTACAAACAGTGAAGGTTTTACATCCTTTCCAATTTGGATGACTTGTTTATTTTTCTTGTCTGATTGCTCTTATAACAGATTCTGGAGATCTTGCTCTCCACTTCTTCCCTATGAAGGCACTGTGAAGAGACAGTCATCTATGAACCAGGAAATGGGTCTTGATCAGACACTAAATCTGCCAGTGCCTTAATCTTTGACTTCTCAGCCCCCAGGACTGAAAAATAAACTTCCTTTGTTTATGTGCCAGCCAGTCTATGGCACTGTGTTAACATATAACACTATATTCCATTGTGTATATGTACCATAATTTTTTTTCCCATTCATCTGTTGATGGACATCTAAGTTGAGATCTACATTCTTAACGAATTATAAGTGCACAGTAGAGTACCATGATCTATGGGCACCATTTTCTACATCAGACCTCTGGAATGTTGTAACAATGAAGCATTGTATCATTGGATAACAAATCCCCTCCCCCCAATTCCCCTCCCTCTGCCAATCACTCTTGAATTCTCTGCTTATCTGAATTTGATTGCTTTAGATACCTTAATAAATGGAAATCAAGCAACTCCTAAGGACTAGCCAGACTCCTTAAGTTGAGTCTCTAATCAAAGCTGTGACTTTGGAAACTCCTCTGCTCCACATCCAACCAGAGTGGATTGGATGCACTCATCAAATAGGCAGCACTCATTTGCTTTGTTTTAATTGCAGGCAACTTTCCTCCAATTCTATGAAACATCAGAACCAAGATCACAAGAGCAATAAAATTTTCAATGCACATTGTAGAATAACTTTTTTCTGAGGCTTTGTCATTTTAGTGGTTTTTCCAACAAAAACCACAGTAGAAAAGAGATATAACTTTAAATAATCTAAAATCTTAACCAAAAGTTGAATCACTGCAAGCTTCTTGTTTGCCTGAAAGAGCCAGTTCACATTAAGCTGTTGAAGAGTGTAGCAGAGGCTGCTGGGGTCCATAATATCTATTTCTTCTCTTCTGGGCACCCAGGTAAAATTCATTTCAGTTCTTTTGCAGTTAGGCTGAGACTATGGGACTAACTTCATGTCAACAGAATGAGTAGGAGAAATACATGCTACTCCTTTGTCTAAATCATAAATATATATCCTGCAAGACTACTCAAGTGGTCAGCAAGCTATAACCCAGCAGCTAAACCTTCCCATCATATATTTTTGTAAATAAAGCTTTTTTGAAACAAAGCTACAGTTAAAGCTGCTTTTCTGTTACAATTGCAACAAAAACATACAGATCACAAAACCAAAAATATTAACTATCTAACACTTTAGAAAAAGTTTGCCAACCCTGCTCTAGTCCCTCTCTCTTCCCATTATTCTATGAAATGTAGAGGCCATATTTGAACATGTTGTTCTTGTTGTTCAGTCACCCAGTCATGTCAGACTCTTTGAGACCCCAGTGACTGCAGCATGCCAGGTCTCCCTTTCCTCACCCTCTCCCAGAGTTTACCCAGGTTCATGTTCATTGCATCTGTGAGGTCATCCAGCCATCTCATCCTCTGATGCCCTCTTCTCTTTCTGCCCTCAATCTTTCCCAGCATAGGGACTTTTCCAATGAGTCATCTGTTTGTATCAGATGACCAAAATACTGTTGCTTCAGCTTCAGCATCAGTTCTTCCAATGAATATTCAGGGTTGATTTCCCTTAAGACTGACTGGTTCAATCTAGTTGTCCAAGGGACTTTCAGGTGTCTTCTACAGCACCACAGTTCAAAGGCATCAATTCTTTCTTATTCTGCCTTCTTTATGGTCTAGCTCTCACAATCATAACGAGCACTGGGAAGACCATAGCCTTGACTATACAGGCCTTTGTTGGCAGAGTAATATCTCTGCTCTTCAACACACTGTCTAGTGTGTTGCTTTCCTTTGCTTTCCTGCTAGGAAGCAATCATCTTCTGAAAGCTGCAGCACCTTCCTCAGTGATCTTGGAGCCCAAGAAGACAAAATTTGTCACTACTTCTACCTTCTCCCCTTCTATTTGTCATGCAGCAATGGGGCTGGATGCTTTGATCTTATTTTTTTTATTTACTCTTGAGCAAGCTCTTTCATTCTCCTCCTTCACCCTCATTAAGAGGCTTTTTAATTCCTCTGTGCTTCCTCCCATTAGAGTGGTATCATCTGCATATCTGAAAACTGCAGAACAATTATACCAAAGAAATTTTCATACTGTTAAGAAAATTCTAGGACCCACAACAGATTCCCTACCAGGGGATCCAGCAAAGGGACTGAGTTTGGAGGCCAGTTGTATTTGATTACAGAACTTCCAGAGGACTGGGGAAACAGATGCTTGGAGGGTGCAAACAAAGCTTTGTGTGCACCAGGACCCAGGGGAAAGGAACAGTGTCCCCACAAGAGACTGAGCCAGATTTGCCTGTGAGTGTCCAGGAGTCTCAAGCAGAGGTGTGGGTCCACAGTGGACTGCTGCAGGGTCAGGGCACTGAACACACCTCTGCATGCACAAGTCATTTTGAAGGAGGTTGTCATTATCTTCATTGCAACTACCATAGTTTGGCCTCATGCCAAACAACAGGGAGGGAGCACAGCCCTAGCCATCAACAGAAAATGGATTAAATATTTACTGAGCATGGCCCAGTTTACCCCACATTCAGTCTCTCTCATCAAGAAGTTTCCATAAGCCTCCTATCATTATCCATCAGAGGGCAGACAGAATGAAAACCACAATCACAGAAAACTAATCAAACCTATCACATGGACCACAGCCTTGTCTAACTCAGTAAAACTAAGAGACATGCCCTGTAGGGCCACAGACAGGTCATGGTGGAGAGTTCTGACAAAACATGGTCCACTGGAGAGGGAATGGCAAACCACTTCAGTATTCTTGCCTTGGAAAACCTATGAACAGTATGAAAAGGCAAAACAATAAGACACTGAAAGATGAACTCCCCAGGTCTGTAGGTGCCCAATATGCTATTGGAGATCAGTGGAGAAATAGCTCCAGAAAGAATGGAGAGACAGAGTCAAAGCAAAAACAACACCCAGTTGTGGATGTGACTACTGATGGAAGTAAAATCCAATGCTGTAAGAAGCAACAATGCATAGGAACTTGAGATGTTAGGTCCATGCTTCAAGGTAAATTGGAAGTGGTCAAGTAGGAGATGGCAAGAGTGAACATAGACATTTTAGGAATCAGTGAACTAAAATGGACTGGAAGGAGTGGATTTAATTCAGATGACCATTATATCTACTACTGTGAGCAAGAATCCCTTAGAAGAAATGGAGTAGCTCTCATAGTTGTCGGGAGCCGCATTAGGCATTACTGACAAAATAGGGACATGGCCCTAAACCCTCTCCCTTTGTTCCATAGGCAGAGACCCAGAAAGAAGGAGTTAAGCTTTGTGATTCTGAACTGTTTTTTCCTTTCCTCTGCTGAGTTGACTGAAGAGAATATTATGGTGCTTATTGTTTTTGAGAGGAGCATGAGAAGGCATAAAGCCTTCTGCAGCTGTGCTCAAAGAATAATTCATAAAGTTAATCACTAACATTTGTTCAAGGACTTTTACAAAAAAGTGTTCCAGGGTGAGCACACAGGCCACAGCTTGAGGCCATGGGAGGGATTGCTATCTGAGCCCAATTGTGAGAAAAGTGTTTATGGCAAAGGAGTTTGCTGAATATAGGGCTTAGGAATAGTTAGAAGCTAAAGATTTAAGGATTGCTGTAATGTTACAATATTCTACTATAGCTTATAGAAATTAGGGACTTTAAAGATATTATTAGCCAGAAGCCCTTTCTAAGAAATAGTGAGCTTAGGATACTAGGGGCAAACAGGACTTAGAAAGATAAGCATTAAACTGAAGACTGTGGTATGCAGCCCAGATATTAGCATGAGTTACAGTGTAGTCACAAGGACACATGAGGAAAAGTAGATAAGAGAATCACTGAGGAAGAAACTCCTTTTTGAGGGGCAACAATGATTTTTGGAGAAAAATAAATCTGGGTCAGTTCAGTTCAGTTCAGTTCAGTCGCGCAGTCGTGTCCGACTCTTTGTGACCCCATGAATCGCAGTACGCCAGGCCTCCCTGTCCATCACCAACTCCCGGAGTTCACTCAGACTCATGTCCATTGAGTCCATGATGCCATCCAGCCATCTCATCCTCAGTCGTCCCTTTCTTCTCCTGCCCCCAATCCCTCCCAGCATCAGGGTCTTTTCCAATGAGTCAACTCTTCACATGAGGTGGCCAAAGTACTGGAGCTTCAGTTTTAGCATCATTCCTTCCAAAGAAATCCCAGGGTTGATCTCCTTCAGAATGGACTGGTTGGATCTCCTTGCAGTCCAAGGGACTCTCAAGAGTCTTCTCCAACACCACACTTCAAAAGCATCAATTCTTCTGCGCTCAGCCTTCTTCACAGTCCAACTCTCACCATACATGACCACAGGAAAAACCATTGCCTTGACTAGACGGACCTTAGTCGGCAAAGT
>SJXQ01000710.1:14637-26579 GCA_006408695.1 Aepyceros melampus | reverse complement strand
CGCCAGGGCCTGCTAGGCCCCCCCCGGCCCTTCAGGCCCCGCCCCGGCCCTCCGGCGAGACCAGCTGACTCAGCCACCGAGAGGGCGGGGTCCCACTGCCGGCTTCCATTGGTGGAGAGCCCACAGCGCGGCTCACAATTAGCCAACGGGCGACGGCGGTGGGCGGATCCACCCTGATGGAGACCCGCCCCCAGCTCCGAGGCACGGCTTGCCATTGGGTGGAGGAGAGTGACGCAACGGCTGCAGGCCACGTGGTGGTGTTTTCATTGCGGGGGCGGCGGGGCGGGGCGGAGCGCGGGAAGGGAGAGACTCGGCAGCTGGGCCCGGCCTGCGGGCTGAGTCCAGTATGGTCTGCGTCGCGGTCGCAGCGAAGCAGACGGGCCGGCTCGCCGGCCTCACCCGACCCGACGCCCCGGCTATTAAACTGACAGTTTAGGGGCGCGCGTTGGACGCTAAGGCCCCACCTTCTTCTGGAGTCTTCGAGCGGCTTGGAAACTGTTTCTAGCAAGGGTGCTGAGGCCGGATAGACAAGGGGCTGTCTTATCCCTTGTCCCGCCGTTGCAACTCTTACCGCAGGTCCAGAGCTATGTTAACAATGAGCTTTGTCTCGTTGAATTCTTATAAAAGTTTGTGAAGAAAGTATGATTATGCCCAGTTTAGAGAGGCTGTAACAGAAGCAGAGAACTGCTACACAGGTCTGTCTGAAATAACACAGTAAATGGAGTTGCCTGATTTCAAGACCCATACACCAAACGACTCTGCTAGACACTATTTGGCAAATCTGTCTGGACTGTAGCTGAAAAACAAACTCGAAAGAAAATGTGTGTAGCATAATAGTGTTTTTAATGAAAGGGATGGAGTTTTATAGACAGCACAGTAAAAACTCAGGTAATTGGAGGTGAGTCCTGACAAAGGGTCTCTCTTCCCAACCTAAATACATGTTGCCATCGAATTAGCAACACAGCTTATGAATCAGCAGGTCTGCTAGTTTTAGCTTTATATAATTACCAATCAATTTTTAATTCAGGCTTTTCCAGTTTTGAATGAAATGGTATTTTATTGTTGTCTTGCCACAGCATTCAAACTGGCATAGTTCAGTTCTTCTACTATGTGACAAAGCTCTCTCTATATATAGTTTTTGAAACTGAACAAAGTGGGCTTCTTCTCAAGCTTTTCTGGTTGACTTTTGGTTTTGTTTTTCTGAAATGCAAATATAACAGTTTCTTCTTTCAGTGCTATTATTCTTTCTCTCAGCTGATGTAAAAATATCTCAGCTCATAGATGGCCAGATGCTGATAGCTCTTTAGTTGAATGTGAGGTGTTGTGTAAATTGTTGTAAGGGAGGCAGCTGCTGCTTGGATGGTTTAACTGAATCATCCTTGTAACCTCTCAGCTCAGAGCTGATTTCCGGCTCACCTCCCAGCTCAGGCAAATGCTGCAGCCCTTTTTGTTCTATTTAGAAGCCAAAAAATATGGCATACTAGGTGTGAGGTTGTTGGGAGAATCACATAAATGTGCCCAGGAGGTTTTTAAAGTCTTATTATTGCTAAGAATTTGGACTTGATGGAGTAGAGATGGGAGCTGGTGTTAGTTTTTGAGCAGGAGTGTTTCATGATAAAAGCAGTGTTGTAGGCAGATAAACTGGGCCAGGGTGTGCAAAATAGATTAGAAGGGGAAAGGCCTAGACGAAGGTGAAGCTTTAGGAGTGAAAGAAGTGAGTTAGAAGGGGAAACGCCTAGACTAAGGTGAAGCTTTAGGAGTGAAAGAAGTGAGAAAGTGGGCTCTAGGATGGCGGCAAGGTTAGGACAAACCCAAGAGGTGTTTTTTCCTGTAATATATCTGACATAAAACATTGTGTAAATTTAAGGTTTACAACATATTGTAAGGTTTACAACGTGTTGATTCCATACATTTATGTATTGTAATATAACTGCCGTTGTAGATATAATTAGCCCCTCATCATGTCACACTATTGGCTATTTTGAAGCAGTGCTATCCAACAGACAGAAATGAGAGCTGCGGGTATGAACCCCGAATGTAATCTAAAATTTTCGAGACAGATGCCTTTAAATATTTTTAAACCCCACCTTGTTAACAAGGGTAAAGAAACATGGGCAAGTTAGTTTAAATAATATTTAACCCTTTAAATGTTATTAAATTTAACCCAGTATGTCAAAAAGATCATTTTAGTAAGTAACCCACGTAAAATTACTGATCAGTCAGTTAAATTATTGGTCAGTTTAGATTGTCATTGTTTTTCAGCATAAATATTTAAAATGCCATGTTTCTGGGACCTCCCAGGTGGTCTGGCGGCTAAGACTCTGAGATCCCAGGGTAGGGTGCCCAGGTTTGTTCCCTGGTCGGGGAACTAGATCCCAACTAAGATCCAGCGCAGCCAAATATATAAATTAATAAATATTAAAAATAAACTAGCAATCTTTAAAAAAAATCCTATGTGTCCTTTTCACTTCCTGCATATTTCAATTCACAGTAGCTACATTTTAGGTGCTGTCTCACTGTCCAAGGGACTTTTGAGAGCCTAAGCCTCAGGGCCCCATGGCTGATGGGGAGGTGGGGGTATTTGGGAAGAAGAGGGAAGATTTAAAGCCAATTCCGTGGCAACCCACTCCAGTATTCCTGCCTGGAGAATCCCATGGGCAGAGGAGCCTAGTGGGCTACAGTCCATGGGGTTGCAAGCGTAGGACGCGACTTAGTGACGAAACCACCACCCACCACCGTGGTCAGGAGGCCCACTCTGCTGCCTTCAGAAACCAGACGTCTGGCAGGTGCTTAGGAAGATGCATTCAGTTTCAGACACGTTGGGGAGGTAGACTGGATGCCCATCAGAATCAAGGTTCCGATCTAGAGATGTGGACACAGAAGAAAACTGCTCACCTTCCCGGCTCCACGTTTTCCTGTGGATGGTCTGCCTTGTCTGACCCTCACCCACCAGGTGCCACGTGGGCATAACATCCCAGGGCGGCCTCATCTGGTTTTATTTTTCCCAAGACACTACCGAAATCTGTATCTTAGGTCAAGGTATACAGAAATATTTGTTTTATAGAAACCTATATTTTTATGTAAAACTTTAAATGCTGACAATGAATTCTTCTTTTTAAAAAACACTCTGTGAGCCAAACTAAACGCATCCGCTGGCTGGATGTGGTCTGTGGACGCCCAGTCTGTGACTTCTGTGAGAGACAGAAGGTGCCACTTTGAGAGGTTCCACCCTCAAAAAAAAAAATCCCAGGAACCCATTTGGATAAAAAGCCAAGGGAGGGATTATAAATAAATTCCGAGGTGCTGAATCCATTTACTGTCAGGCTGTTTTTGTTTTCAAGTTCTAGTTCTTGTGTAGTTTCTGTGTGAGTGGAAGCTCCTGATTCAGATACTGACTTATGACATCATTTTTTTTTAAGAATTATCTTTTGATGGGGACCATTTTAAAGTCTTCACTGCATTCGTTACATATTGTTTCTGCTTTACGTTTTGGCTTTTTGGCCGTGAGGCACGTGGGCTCTTAGCTCCCTGACCAGGGATGGAACCTGGATCCTTTGCATTGAAAGGGCGCATCTTAACCACGAGACCACCAGGGAAGTCCTCGCTTATGGCATGTTAATCCTTCCATATTCTTGGAACAGAGTTTTCAAGGCCAAGTAACAGAAGTAAAGGAATATTGGAGGAGAGGGAGGGAGAGAACACAGAGTTTACTGAAATGGGAACAGGAGTCTGACCTTTTCTCTGTTTTCTCCAATTAGAACTCCTATGGTGCATCTTTTCCCAGACAAAATATCCATTCTCTCTAGGGAAACATACATCAGCAGAAGATTGGAAGGACCAAGCCAGGGTCTGAAAATCTAAAATCCTTGGTAAGATAAAATTGCAGGCCACAACTCAGCAAATGGGAAGACTTCCTATTTGTGTAACAATCAGGTTGTAATTGAAAGATGCTGACCAGGGCGTGTGCAGGGCATTAACAGAGGAAGCTGGAAATGAGACATCCTGTCTGATGCAACCCTCCGGACACCCAATATGGTTGCCCATGACACCCAACTGTCTATAATTAGAGTGATTACTAGGTGAGTAAATACCACTCCTGGCTGCTGCTGTTTTTATAAAATCCATTCTATTTTTATAAAATCGTGTCACGGGAAACGATCTCCCTTTTCTCTTCTGGTTGATGTGTTTCGACACTGAATGAGAGCTGGGAAAGAATAGACCCGCGATGGATAAATGTATGTGGTAGTCTGTGGTTAGAGAGGAGAAAAGGAGCCCTGAGAGCACATAAGCCTTGAGGGGCGAGGAAAGGGCAGGCTGACAGCTTGCAGTGTGGACGGAGCTCAGGAAGTCAGTCTCACAGCTCTCAATAGGGGAGGACATGCTGGAATATCGGGTGACTTCTGGGAAAGGAGATGGTCCCATGGGCTTGGCCATCAGGAAGTCCCTGGTCAGGGCAAAACTGGACTTTTGTGTTACTCAACGTGGGCCCCAACTGTATGCGAGAGCGTGGCTGCAGTGAGTGAACAGACCCTGGGACGTACCTTTGTTTCCCAAATGGAACCATTATTTCTGGTTTTATTGGTTACATAAAGGGACAGCAAGGGGTAAAGTCTATCAGCCTGTCTGATAATCCTTGATGTGTCTATTTCCTCTTGAGGGAAAGAAACAATGATACGTCACTGAAGAAGGGGTATCTTTGTCTTCGCCTCCCTCCCTGATCTGCCATATTTTGGCTTCCAGAACAATCTTCCTAAAACACCAAAGCACATCACAGGTCCTCCATAAATAGTTGCTGATCAACTGACATTCATGAAGTCAGTAGCTTTCCATGCCTGTGTTTGCAGGCAAGCCTTGAGGTAATGGTTTATCATTCAAGACAATGCAGGGAGGTTCAGTCATGGAGATTCTGTTCACTGGGACCTCTGAAGACCAGCTGGGATTACAGACTTGGGTTCATCCGATCAGCCAGTCACCCGGACTTAAGTGTTAGCGTACAGATAAAGGTGGTATCTGCAAATGGAAAAGAAAGCTTTATAGAGAACTTGGCTCAAAGCATCTCAGTAAATGCCCATGACATCCCTCTTGTCCAGGGGTTTACTTGCATCGTGCAGCTGTGTAAACCAAGTGGAGAATGCTGGATCAACCTCTCGGGGTCCGGGGGCAGGTCGTGCTGGAGGCAGGTCAGACTGGTTCGCTCCGTTTCACCGTGCCTCTCACGCGGTCACGACTTGAGGCCAGAACCAGAGTTGGAATCCAGACCCCTCAGCCATCCTCTAGAGAGGCAGGGTAGCGAGAGAAAGGCAGGCCTGTGCCTGGAAGGCCAGAGGTCAGGTTCAAAGGGGAGGTGCGGGGTTCTGCCGCTTTTCTAAAAAGGCCCACGGCTTTGCTTACCCTCGCTGGGTTATCACTCGAAGGACAGCTGGCCCTCCATATCTGTGGATTCCACATTCATGAATTCAACCATACTTTGATCGAAAATCTCAAAATAAATAAGTGATTTCCAGTTCTAAAAGGCAAACTTGGAATCTGCCATGCCAGTAAATATATTTACATAGCACTTACACCGTATCGAGCTTCTCTGGGGGCGCAGAGGGTAAAGAATTCGCCTGCAGCGCAGGAGATGCACGTTCGATCCCTGGGTCGGGAAGATCCCCTGGAGAAGGAAATGGCAACCACTCCAGTGTTCTCGCCTGGAAAACCCCATGGACGGAGGAGCCTGGGGGGCTATGTCCACGGGGTGGCAAAGAGTCAGACATGACTGAGCGTGTCTGACGCTGACCCTGCATCGTGTTAGGTATCACAAGTGTTGCGGATGATTTAAAGTATGTGGGAGGTGTGCCTAGGTTGTGTGCAAATACCCTGCTGTTTTATGTAAGAGATTTGATTTTTTTTTCCTGCCTTGCACAGAATGTGGGATCTTAGTTCCCCAACCAGGGATGGACAGAGTCTTACCCACTGGACCACCAGTGAAGTCCCTAAGGAATTCGATTTCGATATGGGGAAGGTTCCTGGAACCAGTTCCTGGGGGTACCCGGGGTCGATTGCACTAAACACATCTTTTGCTCCCATCAAAGGGTGAATCTGCGCTCCGTGGTGGGGGTGGCCAGTTGATAAGTGATGCGCTGGGACTCTGGGTCTCTGCCTGGTCTAGAGGATGGCCTACCGGGTGGTCGCTGTTGCTTGGAATTCGTCCTCTGCAAGAAGGTGAGTTCAGAAGTCAGCCCAACAACGCCTGGTGAACGGCGCCATCTAGTGGCCCGAAGAATTCCAACCCAGGCTGGTGGCCGGATTTTGAAGAAAACACTGACTTGAGTGAGATCTGGAGACTTGATTCTAAAGCTTTGGAGGAAGAGTTCCCGAGGTTCTCCCCAAACCTCTTCACGGGGTGTGCGTTGAAAACGTGGGCTTCACTCCCTACTCCCTCTGTTGGGAGGGGTTTGCCTAGTCACTCACTTGATGAATTTGCATCACGTGCCTGCCTGTGACTCCCTTGCCACAGTTCCAGCCCTGAGCACGCCGCATGCGGCAGAGTGTTTAAAAATCCCTGACCGAAGATCTAAACAGACATTTCTCCAAGAAAGACTTACAGGTGGCCAACAGGAATGTGAAAAGACACTCCACGTTGCTAACCATTAATATTAGAGAAATGCTAATTGAAACTACAGTGAAGTATTACCTCACACTGGTCAGAATGACCATCATTAAAAAGTCCACAAACCATAAATGCTGGAGAGGGTGTAGGGAAAAGGAACCCTCGTGCACTATTGGTGGGAATGTAAATTGGTACAGCCACTGTGGAAACGGTATGGAAGTTCCTTAAAAAACTAAAAATAAGACTACCATATGACCCAGCAATCTCACTCCTGGGCATATATTTGGAGAAAACTATACTTTGAAAAGATACATGTACCCCAATGTTCACTGCAGAACTATTTATAATAGCCAAGACATGGCAAGTAAGTAAGTGAAGTCACTCACTCGTGTCCGACTCTTTGCAACCCCATGGACGGTAGCCCACCAGGCTTCTCTGTCCATGGGGTTCTCCAGGCAAGGATACTGGAGTGGGTTGCTGTTCCTTCTCTAAGACATGGAAGCGACCTAAATGTCCATCAACAGATGAATTGATGATGATGTGGCACATGTATGCAGTGGAATACTACTCAGCCACGAGAAGGTGGGCTGATGCCATCTGCGGCACCATGGGTGGATCTAGAGGCCATTATACTAAGTGGAGTAAGTCAGGCAGAGAAAGACAGCGATCGCGGGACATCACTTAGCTGTGGAATCTTAAAAGAGATACAGTGATCTCATTCACAAAGCAGAAACTGACTCATAGGCATAGAAAACAACTTATGGTCACCAAAGGAGAAGGGAGCGGGGAGGGATGGGACAGGAGCCTGAGACTAACAAGCACACACGGAACACAGAGGATCAGCAAAGACCCACTGCGGGCCTCCCTGTGGCTCAGCTGGTGAAGAACCCGCCTGCAATGCGGGAGACCGGGGTTCAATCCCTGGGTTGGGAAGATCCCCTGGAGAAGGGAAAGGCTGCCCGCTCCAGTGTTCTGGCCTGGAGAATGCCACGGACTATATAGTCCACGGGGCCACAAAGAGTCGGACACGACTGAGCGACTTTCTCTTTCAGAGATCTACTGTGCAGCACAGGGAGCTCCACTCAGTATTCTGTGATAACCGATATGGGGAAAGAACATGGAAAAGAGTAGACGTATGTGCCTGTAGAGCTGAGTCCCTTTACTGCACACCTGCAGTGCACACAGCATTGTAAATCAAGCATTCAAGTGAAATGGAGTCGCTCAGTCATGTCCGACCCTCAGCGACCCCATGGACTGCAGCCTTCCAGGCTCCTCCATCCATGGGATTCTCCAGGCAGGAGTACTGGAGTGGGGTGCCATTGCCTTCTCCAACCTGAAGTGATTACAACATTGTAAATCAAGTATTCAAGTGAAACGGAGTCACTCAGTCGTGTCCGACCCTCAGCGACCCCATGGACTGCAGCCTTCCAGGCTCCTCCATCCATGGGATTCTCCAGGCAGGAGTACTGGAGTGGGGTGCCATTGCCTTCTCCAACCTGAAGTGATTACAACATTGTAAATCAAGTATTCAAGTGAAACGGAGTCACTCAGTCGTGTCCGACCCTCAGCGACCCCATGGACTGCAGCCTTCCAGGCTCCTCCATCATGGGATTCTCCAGGCAGGAGTACTGGAGTGGGGTGCCATTGCCTTCTCCAACCTGAAGTGATTACAACATTGTAAATCAAGTATTCAAGTGAAACGGAGTCACTCAGTCGTGTCCGACCCTCAGCGACCCCATGGACTGCAGCCTTCCAGGCTCCTCCATCCATGGGATTCTCCAGGCAGGAGTACTGGAGTGGGGTGCCATTGCCTTCTCCAACCTGAAGTGATTGCAACATTGTAAATCAAGTATTCAAGTGAAATGGAGTCGCTCAGTCGTGTCTGACTCTTTGTGACCCCATGGACTGCAGCCCACCAGGCTTCTCCACCCATGGGATTCTCCAGGCAAGAATACTGGAGTGGGTTGCCATTTCCTTCTCCAGGGGATCTTCCTGACGCAGGGATCGAACCCAGGTCTCCCGCATTGCAGGCAGACACTTTAACCTCTGAGCCACCAGGGAAGCCCAAATCAAGTATACTCCAATATAAAATAAAAATTAAATTTAAAAATAATAAAAAAGCATATGCCCACATAGACAGAAAGACCATAAAGAAAAAAAAAATAAGGTGGAGAGTAACTTAGACGTAGTGAGTGCTCAGAAGAAGAATTAAGCAATGACCAGGGCATTTGGAAGAGTCGGGGGAGCTGGGTTTCATGGAGCGAAAGCAGGGAGGCCCTCCTGGAAGGTTCCATTTGCAAAAGGCCTGAAGGAGGAGAGGGGATGGTTTTCTGCAGCCACGCGGGGAAAAGCAATCTGGGAAGAATGAACGAAGTGCTTGTAAAACGCGAGGAGGCTGGATGGTGGGAGCAGAGAGCGGTGGGTGCAAAGTGGAGAGGAAGAGCCGTCAGACAGGAGATGAGCGCGGGGAGGGGAGAAGCCCCAGCGGCTCCGGCTTCTGCTGGAACAGAAGCAGGCGGCTGTGCTGACCTCAATGGGGGATGTCTTGGGAGATGAGTATGTGAAGAGCTCCTGAAAACCCACTATTGTGTTTATTTAACACTGTGTCACAGGCTTATTCTCCAGGCTATTTAGATTTCCTTCCTCCTCCTCCCCCCCAGAACACCCACTAACTTCTTGTGGGGCTTGAGAAAATACAAGTCAGCCCTGATAAGACGGCTCTGGTGTTCCCGACAGTCATAGACACCCGGTCACAGCACAGCCACACAATGGCTGGGGCTGACCCACGCCTTCTTATCACCAGCTTTGCTCCCCAGGCTTTCTCTGTTCCTCTTGTCCTCGGACAAAGATCCCTGGGACACCCGATGGTTAGACCACCCCACTTCAGGACCACCTCCAACTCTGGCTGATTCCAGTTGCCCCTGCCCTCCCCGCCTTAGAACAAATCGGCACAGACCCAAGTCCTACAAAACCTCCTCCCCACACGGCCTCTTCCTGAGACGCCCTGTCTGGTGTGCACACCCCCTTGTAACCGGTTTCGTCGGTTACAAAACCGACACTGACTTTGTGAGCCTGGCGGTCTTTCTTTTCCTCGAACTGGGGTCGGTCCTCAGTGTTGGGGCACTCAGGCTGAAGAAGAGCTGGGTGAAACGACCATTTCTTGTTGTTCAGTTGCTCAGTCACATCCGACTCTTCGTGACCTCACAGACTGCAGCACGCCAGGCTTCCCTGTCCTTCACCATCTCCCGGAGTTTACCCAAACTCACGTCCATCGAGTTGATGATGCCATCCAACCATCTCATCCTCTGTCGTCTTCTCCTTCTGCCTTCAATCTTTCCCAACATCAGGGTCTTTTTTAATGAGTCAGCTCTTCGCATCAGGTGGCCAAAGTGTTGGAGATTCAGCTTCAGCATCAGTCCTTCTAGTGAATATTCAGGACTGATTTCTTTTAGGATGGACTGGTTGGATCTCCTTGCAGTCTAAGGGACTCTGAAGAGTCTTCTCCAGCACCACAGTTCAAAAGCATCAATTTTTCGGCACTCAGCCTTCTGTATGGTCCAACTCTCACATCCATACAAGACTAATGGAAAAACCATAGCTTTGACTAGATGGACCTTTGTTGGCAAAGTAATGTCTCTGCTTTTCAACAGCTGTCTAGGTTGGTCATAGCTTTTCTTCCAAGAAGCAAGAGTCTTTTAATTTCATGGCGGCAGTCACCATCTGCAGTGATTTAGGAGCCCCCAAAATAAAGTCTGACACTGTTTCCATTGTTTCCCAATCTATTTCCCATGAATGCCATGATTTTCATTTTTTGAATGCTTAGTTTTAAGCCAACTTTTTCACTCTCCTTTCCCACTTTCATCAAGAGTATTTTTATCGAGGAGAAAATCGAGGCTCTTCTTCAGTTTCTGCCATAAGGGTGGTGTCATCTGCATATCTGAGGTTATTGATATTTCTCCCGGCAATCTTGATTCCAGTTTGTGCTTCCTCCAGCCCAGCATTTCTCCTGATGTACTCTGCATAGAAGTTAAATAAGCATTTATACCCTTGACGTACTCCTTTCCAATTTTGAATCAGTCGGTTGTTCAGTGTCCATTTCTAACTGTTGCTTCTTGACTTGCATACAGGTTTTGCAGGAGGTAGGTAAGGTGGTCTGGTATTCCCATTTCTTTAAGAAGTTTCCACAGTTTGTTGTGATCCACACAGTCAAAGGCTTTAGTGTAGTCAATGAAGCAGAAGTAGATATTTTTCTGGAATTCTCTTGCTTTTTGTGATCCAGCAGATGTTGGCAGTTTGAGCTCTGGTCCCTGTTGTGCTTCCTGTCGCACAGTCCCTCGAGTCTAAAGCTGAGACACTTCATCCCTCTGAAGTGTCTGGTGTGCCCATTGGAGAGGGCTTCCCAGTGGCTCAGACGGCAAAGAATAAGCCTGCCATGTGGGAGACCTGGGTCCAATCCCTGGGTTGGGAAAATCCCCTGGAGGAGGGCATGGCTACCCGCTCCGGTATTCTTGCCTGGAGAATCCCATGGACAGAGGATCCTGGCAGGCTACAGTGGAGGAGTAGAGGCTACAGAGGAGTCCGTGGGGTCAGAATGTTTCCACAGTTTGTTGTGATCCACACAGTCAAAGGCTTTAGTGTAGTCAATGAAGCAGAAGTAGATATTTTTCTGGAATTCTCTTGCTTTTTGTGATCCAGCAGATGTTGGCAGTTTGAGCTCTGGTCCCTGTTGTGCTTCCTGTCGCACAGTCCCTCGAGTCTAAAGCTGAGACACTTCATCCCTCTGAAGTGTCTGGTGTGCCCATTGGAGAGGGCTTCCCAGTGGCTCAGACGGCAAAGAATAAGCCTGCCATGTGGGAGACCTGGGTCCAATCCCTGGGTTGGGAAGATCCCCTGGAGGAGGGCATGGCTACCCGCTCCGGTATTCTTGCCTGGAGAATCCCATGGACAGAGGATCCTGGCAGGCTACAGTGGAGGAGTAGAGGCTACAGAGGAGTCCGTGGGGTCAGAAAGAGTCGGACTCGACTGGAGTGACTTAGCGTGCATGCGTGCAAACATCAGGAGCCTCTGGCGACCAGCGCTGGGCGGGACTGCAGTTTGGGTGGATGTGTCTGGATCAACCCCAGAGTGAGAGACCCTGCTGACCCAAAACAGGGAATAATTCTTCTACTTTCTCGGTGTGACAATGGTCTGGGCCCCCAGGCTGCTTTGGCACGACCACGTGGATGATGGCAACTCATCACGTGGCAGTTTCCACGGGTTTCCATTCCCCTCACTGATCAGATCTGCCAGCTGCAGAAACGTGTGGCCGAGATCTCCTGATAAAACACAGTCCTCCACCCGCCAAATGCTG
>SJXQ01000709.1:86139-181732 GCA_006408695.1 Aepyceros melampus | reverse complement strand
TCTAGTCAAGGCTATGGTTTTTCCTGTGGTCATGTATGGATGTGAGAGTTGGACTGTGAAGAAGGCTGAGCGCAGAAGAATTGATGCTTTTGAACTGTGGTGTTGGAGAAGACTCTTGAGAGTCCCTTGGACTGCAAGGAGATCCAACCAGTCCATTCTGAAGGAGATCAACCCTGGGATTTCTTTGGAAGGAATGATGCTAAAGCTGAAGCTCCAGTACTTTGGGCACCTTATGCGAAGAGTTGACTCATTGGAAAAGACCCTGATGCTGGGAGGGATTGGGGGCAGGAGGAGAAGGGGACGCCGAGGATGAGATGGCTGGATGACATCACAGGCTCAATGGATGTGAGTCTGAGTGAATTCCGGGAGTTGGTGATGGACAGGGAGGCCTGGTGTGCTGCGATTCAATGGAGTCGCAAAGAGTCAGACATGACTGAGCGACTGAACTGAACTGAACTGAACTGAAGCCACTAAGTTCAGTATAGCAGCCAGAGGAAACTAATGAATACATTCAATTAAACCTTTGTTCCAGAGTCTGCACTCTCAAGAACCTAGGTTAAGGCAGCAAAGTATAACCACTTGAGATAGTACTTTCTTTTCTTAAGATTCTTGTATTACTCTAGTATTTTCTGATATTGAATATTACTTCAGAGAATTCTGACACCAAGCCAATTTATTCTCTGTTGTAAGTAACTAAATGTTTTTGTCTAGATGCCCAAATGGTTTTCATTTTTCTTTTCCTTTTTCACCTTCCTTTCTTCCTTCCTTCTTAAAGTTGTTGAAGTCAAATAACATCTTTACTAGAATATTTATCTTTGTGGACTATTCTAGCTTAGTTTTCCAGGTGCTAACCATATATATATATATATATACACACACACACACACACACACACACACACACACACACATTCTTATCTTTATTCCAAGAATATTTATCTGAATTATATAACTTTTAAAGCACAATTATTTTGTTTTCTTATAATCAAACACTGCCAATGGGCATTACTCCCACTCTGTGCCTTTAAAGACAAAAGGATAATTCACTGGATATTTTGAAATGCACTATACAACAAAAACGTTAAATTTACGAAATGACTTGATTAAATATGTAAACTGATAATTAAGAAAAGAGCAAAGCTAATCATTTATTTCTTTCCTCATAAATAGAAATCTAAAGGATTCTTTTAATCATAATGTTTTATGTTGAAGTTGCATAGGATGTGATACATATAGTTTCATCTAGAAGGGTATAAATTTATACACCTCACATGAATTAATAAAATTTATTTTAAAAAATTAATATGAAGAGCCTAGGCTTTCATATAAAATTTGCTGTTGAACTATTTTTTATAACATAGATTGTTACATGAAACATTTTTATACATCTGTAACCTTGAAAACAGAAATATAAGTGTTTCTTGGACTAGAACTCCCAGTAACCATTTGGGTTATAATAAGAAAAATTGAACCTCTCAGTTACTGTCTCCCAAATCTTGAAATCTTTAGCTTGAGTCAAAAAGTCAAATTTGCTGCATATTTCAGTTTCCTAAGTCTTAGGTCTGCCTTTTCTCCTGAAATGCTGACAATTTATGCACTTTTAGGGAGTATCCCTGGCATGGTGGCTTTCTCTGTGTTGTTCTTGTTGTTGTTAATGTCTGTGAGCTATATTATTTCTCCTCTTTTCCTCCTCTAACATACTTTTCTAGTTTATTTATTTGAAGTTCGCTCAGAACATTCTGAAGAATATTCCTCTAAAAGAAGAAATTTTAGAGATTGAAAATTAGAATAAGACTGAGTATTGGTATGCCCTTGGCTTTCCCTATATTTGCCACCAACTTCTGCCAAATTGGTGATGTTGAAGTTTTAAATGTGATGACAGGCTTCATAAGTCTGATTTGTTTTTAAAAGAAAATCAGCATCTACCTATGACACCATTTTTATTAGAACTTTTTGAAGACGCTCCTTTTCAGCTTTTCATTGTTTATTTTCTTTCATTTTTTTCATTCTTAGCCTCAAAGAACTCTACATGCCTCTTTAGTTTTTAATTTTTCCACATCCCTTTTTAGAAATACAGTTTTGGTTAGATACTCATTTATAGGTTTTTTATAATCTTTTTGAGCTTTTCTCCTTATGCATAGCTCTGCTAGCTTGTTCTATTGCTGATGAAAAAAAAACAGATTCCATAAAAATAGAGCGCCCCTAAATTTCTGCAGGTATGTCTCTGTGGTTGGCCTCCATTTCTAGAAAAGAAAAGGACCTGCACTTTTAACTTCCACAGCAGAGGGTTGGAGATACCCGAGTATGAGGAGGAACATTTGTGTCCATATTCTGCTGGACTTCATACCTTAAATACTTTTCTTTTTCCACCTCTCCAGAATGAGCAATAACTGCTTTGTGCAACAATCCGTTTGCAATTTCAGTGATAAATGGGCATGGTTAGGCCATGTCAGCCCATAGATCCAGAAAGATATATGTCTGGCTTTTTGTGACAAGAAATAGCCTCTCCCTATTTCCCTGCAGCTACCAGTCTGTTCTTTTACTTTGTAGAGAGTATGTTTGCAGACTCATTGCTTCTGCAGACCTTGGGATGGGCGCTGGCAGAGAGCTGTGGCTGCAGCAACAGCACGTGGAGGAGCACAGCCATGCACTGTGGCCTGCTGCAGTCCCTCACCTGTGCTCTGGGCCTGGAGTGGGCTCAGCAGCCTTCTTGCTGTGCATGCTGCATGCTCAGTTGTAAGCAACTCTTCCAGACCCAGGGGTTGAACCCAAGCCTTTTGCATCTCCTGCATTGGCAGGTGGATTCTTTACCCTTGTGCCACCTAGGAAGACCCCTTCCTCATGCTATACTCTTGTCAAAATGGATCTGCCTTTTAAATATTTGTTCTATTTTTTCTTTTTTTTATTTAAAAATCCCAGTTATGTATCCTGTTGTATCTCTTTTCATTTTCTTACAAATCTTTTTCATTCACTTTCTTAGTTATTTTAGGTTTTCTCCTTAATATGTTTATAACAGTGTCTGTTCTCCCTTATATTCCTCTACTTTATCCTTCAAATTTTTGATGGTTTTATTTTTGCTTCCACTGATTTTCTTGAGCTCTCACAGCTTAAATTTTATCTTCTCCTTCTGTCTAGTTATCTTGTAAGTTCTTACATTTGTGTTTTGAGGTCTTCCTTCATTGAATCACTTGGTTCTTAAGTTTTTAAAATTTAAGGAGAGAGATTTGGTCATAATTTTTACATGCTCCATGACAATATTCTTTGGATGTTATTATGAATCTAACATTTTTTTTCTCATATCTTACAATCCTTTCCTTTTTTCTTAGATATATTTTAATATCTTGATTTTGTTCCTTTATTTATTAACTATTCTGAAAAAGTGAGTTTTATCAGCCATTAGGAGCAAGTTTACATTAGCACTGAGACAGAATTAATTCTAGGCCAGTTGGAATTATCCCTGTGGTTTAGGGAGTCTTATGTAATTTTAGCCTGCTTTTCTCCTCAACGAATGGAATAGGCAGCTATGATTTCTTGTTTGTTTATTTCCTTGTTTTGCTTTGTATTGTTTTTAATCAAATCTTTTATTCTTCTCTACTGCCAAGAGACAGTGCCTTCTTGGTGGACTTCCCTTTTCAACACTACCTTCTTTACTTCAAGGGACAAACTAGTTCTAGGGAACCTAGAGGTTTTGCATCTCAAGGTGTGCCCTTATCCTTCAAAATTATGCTTTTCTGCCTCGTTCTGATACTCGAAGCTATAATTCCCTAACTGTGATGTCTCTTCTTTCCATTACACCCAGTATGATCATCATTGCTTTAGTGACTGTGTGTGTGCTTATTGCAATGGAGCCTTATCAGCCTTGGTCCTTGGTCATTATAATGAGCAGAATGTACCTCTTGATTTGTTTTGTATGTGTAGAGTAAGAGAGAAAAAAAAATTATATCCCTGAGGTTTGAGGTTGTTTGTTACTGAAGCATCACTTGGCCTATTTTGACTAATATACTCAGTTCACAACTGTTACCCTAGAGGGCAATTGGAAATAATAAGAGGCACTTTTGGTTGTTGTAATGGTGGTATCCAAGGGCCAGGGATACTAAATCTCTAGTAATGCTTACAACAGCATTATGCAATAATGATTGCTTTGCTGAAATGTCAGCGGCTCCCCCACTGAAAAAATGCAGTAAATGGCTTGAGAAGTATGGATAAAGTACCTTCCTAAATTGAGTGCCTATTATTAAAACCTGTCTAAATTTGGCATTTAGGGAGGTCTTTTATTTTAAGTAATTCAGATAATTTCAAATTCATATATCTATATACTTATTATTTCCTATATATAATACCCATGAGTGGACTGTTAGAATTTATTAAATTTGTATCTTTCCCATATTGTTATAATATCTGGTAAATATCTGTGGATTTCATTAGAGTAAAATATCTTCATGAGTCCATGTTTGACAAAGTACTTTTCATGTTATGAGTGCATATTAGTAAAATGTGGGTTCCCCTTTTGTTTTCTGTAGTTTGAACTGACAAGAAGCTCAGAAAATAAACAATTGAAAAAGACATTCCCTAAAGGTAGCCATCAAGTGTAATAAGACTCAAGTCAAATGGCCCAGCTGTCACTGTAAAATACAGCCTATTGACTTCCTTCTCACTAGGGAAAAGCACTGCTTGCCACTTACCACAGACAGCATGGAGAGAAAGTATCACCCTACATACGGCAGGAGGGCATGTCCCTTGTGTAGCTGAGAGAAAGGCATAAAACAAATCTGGTTACATACGTCTCTAGTAGGTAACCACACGTTTTTATAAGGGGTGAGGGTGGGTTGCATAATTGTTGTATTTTAATGTCAGAATTAACAGCTCCATAGTTAAAATATAACTGGATGACCAGCAACATTTTTAAAAATAGATATATATTAAAAAGTAAAAAAGATCATTAAAGATCAGCTAGGTGCAAACTCCTAGTGGTGAGAAGTAAGGGGGGCAGTTTACACAAAGATGAGTAGAATAGAGCCTGCCTTCTTGGCATCTGGAGTCTTATCTGGAAGCTAAGCATATTTGTTATTCAGTGCTCAGTTGTGTCCAACTCTGCAACCCCATGGACTGCAGCATGCCAGCCTTCCCAGTCCTTCACTGTTTCCCAGAGTTTGCTCAGTCTCATGTCCATTGAATAGTGATGCAATCCAACCATCTCATCCTCTGTTGCTCCCTTCCCCTTCTGCCCTCAATGTTTCCCAGCATCAGGGCCTTTTCCAGTGAGTCAGATCTTTGCATCAAGTGGTCGAAGTACTAGTGCTTCAGCATCAGTCCTTCCAATGAATATTCAACATTGAGTTCCTTTAGGATTGAATGGTTTGATTTCTTTGCAGTCAAAGGGATTCTCAAGGATCTTCTCCAGCACCACAGTTTGAAACGACAGTTCTTTGGCCCTCAGCCTTCTTTATGGTCCAACTCTCACATCCATGCATGACTACTGGAAAAACCATAGCTTTGACTAGACCGACCTTAGTTGGTAAAGTAATGTCTTTGCTTTTTAGTATGCTGTCTAGATTTGTCATAACTTTTCTTCCAAGAAGCAAGTGTCTTTCAATTTCGTGGCTGCAGTCACCATCTGCAGTGATTTGGGAGCCCAAGAAATAAAGCCTATCACTGTTTCCATTTTCCCCCCATCTATTTGCTCTGAAGTGATGAGACCAGATGCTGTGATCTTAGCTTTTTGAATGTTGAGTTTTAAGCCAGCTTTTTCACTCTTCTCTTTCACTTTCATGAAGAGGCTCTTTAGTTTCTCTTTGCTTTCTGCCATTAGAGTGGTATCATCTGCATATCTGAGTTTACTGATATTTCCCCCGGCAATCTTGATTCTCACTTGAGCTTCATCCAGCCCTGTATTTCACATGATGTATTCTGCATATAGGTTAAATAAGCAAGGTGATAATATACATCCTTGACAGACTCCTTTCCCAATTTGGAACCAGTCCATTGTTCCATGTCTGGTTCAAGCTTTTGCTTCTTGACCTGCATATAGGTTTATCAGGAAGCAGGTAAGGTGGTCTGGTATTCCCATCTCTTGAAGAATTTTCCACAGTTTCTTGTGATCCGCACAGTCCGATGTTTTAGGATAGTCAATGAAGCAGAAATAGACATTTTTCTGGAATTCTTTTGCTTTCTCTGTAATCCAATGAATGTTGGCAATTTGATCTCTGGTTCCTCTGCCTTTTCTAAATCCAGCTTGTACATCTGAAAGTTCTTGGTTCACGTGCTGTTGAAGCCTAGCTTGAAGGTTATTTTGAGCATTACCTTGCTAGTGTGTGAAATTAATGCAATTAAATGGTAGTTTGAACATTCTTTGACATTGCCCTTCTTTGAAATTGGAATGAAAACTGACATTTTCCAGTTCTGTGGCCACTGCAGAGTTTTCCAAATTTGCTGATATTTGAGTGCAGCACTTTTATAGCATCATCTTTAGGATTTGAAATAGGTCAGCTGAAACTCTATCATCTCCACTAGCTTTGTTTTCAGTAATGATTCCTAAGGCCCACAACTTTACACTCCAGATTGTCTAGCTCTAATAGTGTTTATCATTAAGATATCTTTTGTACAGTTCTTCTGCATATTCTTTCCACCTCTTCTTAATTTATTCTTCTTCTCTTAGGTCCTTAATATTTCTGTCCTTTGTCATGTCCATCCTTGCATGAAATGTTCCCTTAGTATCTCTAATTTTTTTGAAGAGATCTCCATATATGTATAAACAAATATAACATCAATAAGTTGTGATAAATGTTATAACACAGGTAGTAAGAAAATTTAGTGAGGAGGTAGGAAGAAAAATTTTAATTGAAAGGAGGCATATGAGTTAAATCTAGGAGGAAAATGTTTGAAGTTGAAACTTAAAAGAAGCCTACTGTGTGGACTGCTGAATAATATGTAAATATCACTGACCTCTTTGTCTTAGGATTTGGTTAAGAGATGTAATAACTAATATCAGTAACACATTTTGCAGTTAAGTAGTGCTATTACAGATATTATTCTTATGGCTATATTAATATTAAAAGATGATTTATACAATTAGAACCTAAAAAATAGGCTTTTAAATGATTTAATCTAGAGTATTCTAAAAATGATTACAATAATTTACCACTGAGTCCGCAGCTTATGATTCCATGTGTGTTTGTGTGTGTGTGTGAAGTATGTTCATGTCTTAGAAAAAGGCAGCCTGTATGCACTGTAGATGCCCAATCTACCAATATTGACTCTTTGCAGTACCTCATTCAACCAGAATAAAAAATGAAAACGTCATTCAAACTGATGTTTGAGTAAATTCTGTTCTTGTAATAGCATCCTCTCTTATAGCCTGGCACTAATGCTTACATTCATCGAATTCAAGGAGTTGTATGTGAACTATTAAGCACAGACAACTTGGGTTATATGTGTATGTGTTTCCTTTTGTCTGGATACGGTATTGATTAGATGAGGAATAAATAGTGTGGCCTTTCTTCAGGAAGTAACACTTCATAATGTCTTAAATCTTCTTAACTTAGAAGTGTCTGATGTATATACACAGCTGAGGAGGAAGCACTGTTAAAGTACATGTCAGTGAGCCCAGACCTTGAGAGCTGTGAGCAAAAAATGATTTAATTATTTCAGTTCTTCCCATAACACTTATTTACTTCAACAGGATGCCAGTCTACTCCCTTGCTCCTTATTACTGTCATGAGAAAGAAACTCATATTGATCCCCCTTGTAATCTTTTTTAGGCCTGGTGGCTGTTGCATGGTTGAACATCTGGGAATGCTGTTCTTTGCTGTCCAGTGAATCAGCAGAAGGGGAGATGGGCCCCAGGTGTCCTGCAGCCAACTGCATCTCAAGGTTTGCTGACACTAATCCACACAGCATTGTACTGTCAAGTTAGATGGCTCTGGGTTTGCTGTTGATGAGAAACACACATAGCCCAAGGGAGATAACTTCTTGTGATAAAAATGCAGTTTTCTTGGAATTTTAATTTATTCCAGAATTTCCGTCCAGAGAGCATATCCTGGTAGGTTACTATGGTTAGTATGAAGAGTGAAGTGGCAAAAGAAAAAGAGGATGAGGTGATAATAGAAATGAAAACATCTGTGCTATTTTCCAGATTGTACACCATCTAAATATAACAGTACAGTGACAAAACTTTATTATTATCCTGATTTTACAGATAAAGAAATTGAGGTCTGGTGGGTTAAGAAGTTTGTCCTTGTTGTTTAGTTGCTAAGTTGTGCCCAATTCTTTGCATCCCGTGGACTATAGCCTCCCAGGCTCCTCTGTCCATGGTATTTCCCAGGCAAGAATACTGGAGTGGGTTGCCATTTCCTTCTCTAGTCATGACCTAGAGATCGGACCCACATCTCCTGCAATGGCAGGTGAATTCTTTCCTGCTGAACCACCAGGGAAGCCCCAAAGTAGTTTGGCTCAAGGTAACTTGCTGTTAGGTGATAAAGATGAAAAGGTACTAATTGGCCAGACAGTCTGGATATGCTCTACTGAATTAATAGATTCAATCCTCATAACAACCTGTGTAGCAGAGACCAACACTGGTCCCCCCTTTTTTTTTTCAAATGAGGATGAGAATCCAGATACTAGATTCATTTAGTTTAAGTGATTAGACTTGAATCTAGGTCTTCAGACTCCAGAACCCAGTCTGTACTGTGGTGCAGTCCTATGGTGTCTTCTGACTGGAAGTTGATATTTCTCTCCACCTACCATGCTGAGAATGCATTCATCTTTACAGCATTTTGCACTCTGCCTCACACACTAAAAAAAAAAAGAAAATTGTAATTGAAAGCTACTATAAATGTGTGACTAGCAAGGCTATATTTGCCTATTACCTTTACTATAAAGATTTCTGAAGACTTTACAACTGTCATCAGAATCATCAAATGCTGCATCCCACTAAGCTTTTATCTGCATAAGGCATATTTTCAGGTTGTGGCTGGAAAGACTGAAATTCTATGACAAATGTGACTTTTCTAAATTGATAAGGTGTCAGTGGCAAGTCAGCCTGACAATCCACAGCAGCAAGGAAAGTTCTCATTGACTTGACTACATGCTACTCTTTACTGGCTGTTAAGCCCTCTGACGGAGAAGGCAATGGCACCCCACTCCAGTACTCTTGCCTGGAAAATCCCATAGGTGGCGGAATCTGCTAGGCTGCAGTCCATGGGGTCGCTAAGAGTCCACACGACTGAGCAACTTCACTTTCACTTTTTACTTTCATGCATTGGAGAAGGAAATGGCAACCCACTCCAGTGTTCTTGCCTGGAGAATCCCAGGGACAGGGGAGCCTGGTGGGCTGCCATCTATGGGATCGCATAGAGTTGGACTCAACTGAAGCAACTTAGCAGCAGCAAGCCCTCTGAGCTCACAATGTCACTTAGAAAATGTCTTGAAGTTTTCCAAGTGCTTTCAGTGCATTCTTTTGTTTGCGCCTCACAACAATATCCTTGGGTGACAATTGTTATTCTTGTTTACAAATAAGGAAACTGAGAGCGAGTCAGAGGTTAAGATTCAATTCACACCATGAGGAAATGGAGGAACCAAAGTCCAGAGCAGCTTCCCTGACTCAAACGTCAAGCTTTTCTCACTAGCCATTGCCACCTCACATTTTTGTTTAGATTTCTGTCTCCTTATGTTTGTTATGAGCCACCAGAATCTGAAAATACAAATGTAATAAAGTGTCACAGTAGGTGGCTTTATGAAACGCGTGAACCAAAAGGGAAATCTGATGGGCCTAACAGTGAGATCTTAAAAAGTGCTCTCAACAAACATTCATCCAACACCAATTTGTTTAGTCCCTACTTTGTCCATGACATCATGTTCAATTATGTGAGCTATATAAAGAAGCAGGGGCCAGGTGTGTATGTGATGTGTTTAGTCGCTCAGTTGTGTCCTACTCTTTGTGACCCTTTGGACTGTAGCCCTCCAGGCTCCTCGAAAAGCCTTCAACTCAACATATTTTTAGATGTTCAACAGTTTATAGGAATCATGTCGTGATAATTATATACATGTCTTTTTTCACCAGTAGAACTAAAATCAAATTGATGATGGTACCTGTGTCTTATTTATCTTTAAATTTCACATAATGCCTGGCTCAGTATCATTCCTGCTGAATAAATGAATGAATGAATAACAGTGTAGAGTCAGGACCCCTCCAGTCTAGGAGCTTATGACCTACATGGAAAGATATGAAACTAAATTAAGTAAACGACAGGATTGATATATGACCATAGGGTAGAAAGATGAGAAGCATGATTTCTAGTTGAGATGATCGGAGAAAACTTCATGAAAGAGACATTTGTTGAATGAGAGGTAAATAATAAGGACTTGTGCTATCCTTTTTTAGAGCAATATTGAATAAACTAGCTTAGTGAAAACAATAAGTGGGAGATTTAAATCTTCTAGCATCCTATAGATGGGCAGAGTGGACCTATAAAACATTTTTGTTGAATGAATGATGATTAAATCTTTCCAACAAAAATTTTAATATATAACTTTTAAAAATGAAATGCTATTGAGATATCTTGGTGTTACTTAAAGTCAGTTAGATTTAAAAAAAAAATGTCAAAACACTGTGATCAAGGATCTTGCCATCCTCAGTTTAGCCCTTCTAGAAATCATGGAAATACCTTATAGAGTGCTTTACTCTTACAGAGATTTAATAAACCTACACAATTCAGAAAAGTATTTTAGATGTATAATCTAAGAATGAAACAGATATCTTTGAGAGGTTGTCTCATTTCCTTGAGAAGGAGAATGCCAAGCCAAAACTCTTTAGTTATATCCTCCTTCCTACTTACCCCATATAATTTTAACATCTTTCAGCAGCCTGGTAATAAAAACTAGGATATGAAAATTCCTGCTTAATTCTGAGTCTAGGTTACACTTTAGTCTCCACGTTGATCATTTGGTTTTATTTTGTTTCACAGAAAATCATTTGCAGTTCCTCCTAGGTTACTCTCAGAGCTAGGACTTTTACACCAGCAATAAAAAGAGGCATCATTTACCATAAGGCATTTTTTCCATTTGATGGCAATGACTCATGGTGCTTTTCTTTACTCAGAAGTAAAATAATAATGCTTCTGTTTGAAAAGTAAGGGTTTTTTTTTTATGTTTTCTAAAATTTGCCTGGAGTTGTAATGATCAAAAGAATGAATAAGACCTTAAAGCATTAATTATGGAGATGGGATTTCAGTTTGCTTTTATTACAAGAGTAAGTAATAAACACATTTAGTGGACCTTCCAAATACTGTACTTTTATCTGAATCCTTTTAAAACATTTTGAAGAACAGTGTAAAGAAAAATGTCAACAATGTTAATATTGCTAGTATAAATTATTTAATGTTTTTGGTAATCACATTTCATGCCCTATATAAATTCCCATTGAAGAGAAGCCCCATTTGAACTTTTGTTGTTCTGTTGCTCACTTATGTCCAACTCTTTGCAACCCCATCGACTGCAGCACGCCAGGCTTCCCTGTCCTTCATTATCTCTTGGAGTTTGCTTAAACTCATTCCATTGAGTCAGTGATACCATCCAACCATCTCATCCTCTGTTGTCCCCTTTTCCTCCTGCCATCAATCTTTCCTAGCATCAGGATCTTTTCCAGTAAGTCAGCTCTTTGTATCAGGTGGCCAAAGTATTATAGGTTCAGCTTCAACATCAGTCCTTCCAATGAATATTCAGGTTTGATTTCCTTTAGAATTGACTGGTTTGATCTCCTTGCAGTCCAAGGAACTCTCAAGAGTCTTCTCCAGCACCACAGTTAGAAGGCATCAGTTCCTTAGTGTTCAGCCTTTTTTTATTGTCCAGGTCTCACATCTGTACATGACTATTGGAAAAACCATAGCTTTGACTAGACAGACCTTTGTTGGCAAAGTAATGTCTCTGCTTTTTAATATGTTGTCTGGGTTTGTCTTTGCTTTTCTTTCAAGGAAAAAGTGTCTTTTAATTTCATGGCTGCAGTCACCATCCACAGTGATTTTGAAGCCCAAGAAAATAAAGTCTGTCACCATTTCCATTGTTTCTCCATCTATTTGCCATAATGTGATGGGACTGGTTGCCAGATTTTCATTTTTTGAATGTTGAGTTTTAAGCCATCTTTTCCTCTCTTCGATTTCACTTTCATCAAGAGGCTTTTTAATTCTTCTTCACTTTTTACCATTAGGGTGGTATCAACTGCATTGTCTGAGTTTATTGATATTTCTCCCCACAGTCTTGATTCTAGGTTGTGCCTCAATCAGCCTGGCACTTCACATGATGTACTCTGCATATAAGTTAAATAAGCAGAATGAAAATATACAGCCTTGGCGTATTCCTTTCCCAATTTGAAACCAGTCCATTGTTCCATGTCTGGTTCTAACTGTTGCTTCTTAACCTGCATACAAGTTTCTCAGGGGAAAAGTAAGGTGGTCTGGAATTGCCATCTCTTTAAGAATTTTCTGCAGTTTGTTGTGATCTACACAGTCAAAGGCTTTAACATAGTCAATGAAGCAGAAGTAGATATTTTTCTGGAATTCTCTTGCTTTTTCTGTGACCAGAGGATGTTGGCAATTTGATCTCTGGTTCCTCTGCCTTTTCTAAATCCAGCTTGTACATCTGGAAGTTCTTGGTTTACATACTGAACTGGATAACTACATATGTTCAGTAAAGTCCAAATAATTTGAAACTTTGACTTACAAAATCGTGATGAACACTTTTCAAAAAATAGCTTTCTAAATTAATTATCTAGGACTTTGAGGTGTATCATGTCTCTTGAAAATGTGTATTATACAGTTTTGGAAACTTTGTATATATGGCAGTGTTTGAAAATTTCTATGTGATGAGGTATAAGCCTTTTATAGTTTTACTCAGAACTTTGTAAAGTTCAGAGATTTGAATTGTCACCCATCTTCTCTTAGAACTCTATGTCACAGTTCCATATGTTTACAGTAATTATGACTGTATAACTACTTTGGCTTGAAATTTTAAAAAATAAAAGAGAAGGATGGAATAGTTGAAATAGAACATATATCATAAGCACAGGGGAAAAAAGACTTTAAAAAACATAAAAAAAAATCTAGAGGAAAAAAATATATTCATTCATGGATGGAAGCCCCAAATTGAATATATTTAAAAAAATGTGATGTTCCTTCCCCAAGGCAAAGGTTTTTGGACCTTGGTATTTAGGGGATCTCTTTGGGAGCCAGTTAAAAGCAGAATTTCTGAGCCCCATTCCCCAAAGAGGCCATATCTTTTAAATATCTAAAACAGCAGAAGGGAATATGAGGAAAGGGTAAGATAGATTAAAAGGGATGGAAAAACGCTTTTAATAATGATGGCTATGGTGCTTATTGTAATTGTGGCAATGGCTCTTTCAGGTGTGTATATAAGTCAAAACATCAAATTGTACATTTTAATTAGGTACTGTTTAGCAAATGTTAGTTATACAGTAGTTGCTTGTTAGTTATATTGTGGATCTGGGTCTTCACAAGTGGTGCTAGTTGTAAAAAATCTGACTACTGATGCAAGAGACACAGAGATGTGGGTTTGGTCTCTGGGTCGACAAGATCCTCTGGGTAGGAAATGGCAACCTGCTCCTGTATCCTTTCCTGGAGAATTCCATGGACAGAGGAGTGTAGTGGGCTTCAGCCCACGGGGCCACAAAGAGTCAGACACGACTGAGCAACTAAGCATTGCCACTGCACAGCAGTTATGAGCACTATAGAGTCTTGTCTGACTTCTAGGCCTCTCTGGTGACTGTCGTCACATAGAAGTTATAGCCTCTTTCACACTGCCCAAGTTGTTTGGATTTTAATGACAAAGGTATGCAATAATGGTGGGGATCAAAGTCTGCAGTCTTACAGGACTTCTTGCAAAAGACTTCTTGCAAGCAGGTGACCATATATGAGTGAGGAAAATGGCTGATTCTTAGGCTTTATGAAAATTCTATAGATTGTCTAGCAATTACATGGGCTAAAAATCCTCAAGGTAGGAGAAAATTGACCTTACCAAGGAAGATGCTGGCATGGAGCCTCTTGAATATTAAAAGATTTGCAACTCAACTGGACAATGGAAAGTACACTTACTGAAGACATCAGTTCAATTCGGTCATTCAGTCATGTCTGACTCTTTGCTACCCCATGGACTGCAGCACTCCAGGCTTCCCTGTCCATCACCATTTCCCAGGGATTGCTCAGACTCATGTCCATTGAGTTAGGGATACCATCCAACCATCTCATCCCCATTCGTTTTGTTCTCCTGCCTTCAATCTCTCCCAGCATCAAAGTCATTTCCAATAACTCAGTTCTTTGCATCAGGTGGCCAAAGTTTTGGAGCTTCAGCTTCAGCATCAATCCTTCCAATGAATATTCAGTATTGAGTTCCTTTATGATTGACTGGTTTGATCTCCTTGCGGTCCAAGAGCCTTCTCCAGTACCACAGTTCATAAGCATCAATTCTTCAATGCTCAGCTTTCTTTATGATCTAACTCTCATGTCATACATGACTACTGGAAAAACCATAGCTTTGACTATACTGATCTTTGTCAGCAAAGTAACGACTGAAGACATACATGGAGGAAAGTTCCAATAATTGCTTAGCTTGCTTCTTTATACAGATGAAGATGTAGAGTCAGTATTGATTGTCAGTTTTACCTGAAGGCACAAACATAATGTAATTGAACTAAGGAAAAAAAAAACCAGAACCTCAGTTTTTCAGTTCTCAGTTGAATACCTTTTGAACTAACTCTTACCAAATGCAAGTTGGTTTTTTTTTTTTTTTCCCTTTTTGACTCTGAAGAAATGAACTTCAAACTGGAGATAGCAGAACAAGCATGGTTAAGGAATATTTGAAATTTAAGCAAGATCACATGTAGGAAAGCACTTAGTTCCTATAAACTAGTATATTTTTTCAGAGTCATAAAAATTATACATCAAGATCCTGAAAGATCTTGCAAATGTAAATGCAGAATCATAGTTTGGGGGTAAGGCTTAATGAACAACAGTTATTTTTAAAAGGGAAATTGGAAAAAAATAAGCTTCTGTAAAGGCTAACAGATCCACTCTATTATACCATGCTTATCTCCCATTTATAAATGAACAACATTTAGTTAGGTGGCTGTTTCAGTTCTTAAATAAATCTAATCATAATCCAAATTTCCTGGGATAAGTAAGTGTTGTGGGATCAGTCTAAGGAAGATCCTAGTAGGTTCTTTTAAGAACATGAGCAATAACTGAAGAGGTGAGATGAAGCCTGGAGTGAAAAACATTGGTTGCAATTTATTAAGTGTCTTTATATATAAAGGCTATGAAAGAGCTGTACTTATTCTCCTTCAGGCTGTACTTTAGGAAACAGGTTGAAACTCTGAATGAAATTGGCAGGGAGAAGAATATTGCTAGTCATTGGAATATGTAGATATGTTTCTAAAAAGATACCTTCTTATTTATATAAGATTCTAGCTCAAGTTCTACATCTTCCAGGAAGATATTTTCTCTAACTTCCATAGACCACATTTATTTGATCTTTCTCTGAACTTCTGTTGTCCTGAGAGTCAGTAGGTCAATAGCATGCAGGTTAATTAATTCAGTTTTACTTGTGTCAAACAAATTAGATATTCAGTCAACAAGTCAGATATTAAATGAGATGCATATATGAAAAGATAATTGGATTATCATCTTCTTCAGGTCATCGGGAGAAGTCTTCATTCTTCTGGAAGTTTAGTTAGAGTTTATGAGGAAGAGAAGAATCTTCAATTAGAATTTCAGGACTCTACATAGAAGGCCAGAAATTAAGCCATGGTTAGACTATAGAGTTCATCAAAGTAAGTGGCAAAAGATAAAATTGGTAATGTTGGGTAGGGTCAGATTGTGAACAGTCCACAGACTGGGAGAAAATAATCACAAATCATATATTTCATAAGGGATTAATATCTAAAATATACAAAGAACTAGAACAACTCAGTTAAAAAGATAACACAATTTAGAAAAAATGTTCAACTGATATGAATAGAATTTTATCTAGAGAAGTTATACAAATTGTCAACAGGCACCTGAAAAGATGCTCAACGTCATTAGCCACCAGGGAAATACAAAATGGCTATAACAAAAAAATCAGATAATAATAAATGTTGTCAAAGATGTGGAGAAATCATAGTATCATACACTCCTGGTAGAATGTGATTTGATATAGTGACTTGGAAAACTATCTGATGGTGCTTCAAAGAGTTGAACATAGATTTATCATTTGATCTAGCAATTGTTCTTCTAGAGTAATATTTTAAAATTTTAACATAAAAAGTTGCATATTAATATTCATAGCAGCATTACTCATGATAGCCAAGGAGTGAAAATAAGCCAAATATTCATCAGCTGATGAAAGAATAAACAAATAAAATGTGGTCTATCCATACAATGGAATATTATTCAGCCATAAAAAGGGAGGAAGTACTGATACTTGCTACAACATGGATGAACTTTAAAAACCTAACACTGAGTAAAGGAACACATTCACAAAAGATCATATATTATCAATATATGACTCCATTTATATGAAGTGTCCAGAATAGACAAATGTGTAGAGACGTAAAGTAGGTTAATGCTTGTGTTTAGGGTTAGTGGGAGGAAGAAGAATATGGAGACTTGGGGGGTAATAGTTGACTAGTTGTTCAGTCACCAAGTCATGTCTGACTCTTTGCAACCCCATGAACTGCAACAGGATTCCCTGTCCCTCACCATCTCCTGGAGTTTGCTCAAAATTATGTCCATTGAGTCGGTGATGCCATCCAATCATCTCATCCTCTGTCATCTCTTTCTTTTCCTGCCTTCTTTTCCAGCATCAGGGTCTTTTCCAGTGAGTCGGCTCTTTGCATCAGGCAGCCAAAATATTGGAGCTTCAGCATCAGTCCTTCCAATGACTGATTTCCTTTAGGATTGACTGGTTTGATCTCCTTGCTGTCCAAGGGACTTTCAAGAGTCTTTTCCAAAAATCTAAAGCATCAGTTTTTTGGCATTCAATCTTATGGTCCAACTCACATCCATATATGACTACTGGGAAAACTATAGCTTTGACTATATGAACCTTTCTTGGCAAAGTGATGTCTCTGCTTTTTAATATGCTGTCTAGGTTTGTCATGGGTTTTCTACTTTTTAATATGCTAAGTTTATCATAGCTTTCCTCCTTCCAAGTAGAAATGTCTTTTTAATTTCATGGCTGCAGTCACCATTCACAGTGATTTTGGAGCCCAAGAAAATAAAGTCTGTCACTGTTTCCATGTTTTACCTTCTATTTGCCATGAAGTGATGGGAATAGATGCCACGATCTTAGTTTTTTAAATATTGAGTTTCAAGCCAGTGTTTTCACTCTCCTTTTTCACCGTCATGAAAGACTCTTTAATTCCTCTTCACTTTCTACCTTTAGAGTGGTGATGGAAATGTTCTAAAACTGGTTGTGGTGATGGTTGCATAAATCTGTGAATATACCAAAAGCACTGTATACTTTAAGAAGGTGTATTATATGATACGTGAATTAAATCTCAATAATTGCCAAAGAATTGATGCTTTTGAAATGCAGAGTTGGAAAAGACTCTTGAGAGTCACTTGGACTGCAAGAAGATCAAAGTAGTCAATCCTGAAGGAAAGCAACCCTCAACATTCATCGGAAAGACTGATCTGAAGCTGAAACTCCAATACTTTGGCCACCTGATGTGAAGAACTGACTCATGGGAAAAGACCTTGATGTTGGGAAAGACTGAAGGCAGGGGGAGAAGGGGATGACAGAGGATGAGATGGTTGGGTGGCATCACTGACTCGATGGACATGAGTTTGAGCAAGCTCTGGGTGTTGGTGATGGACAGAAATGCCTGGCGTGCTGCATTCCATGGGGTTGCAAAGAATTGGATATGATTGAGCGAGTGAACTGAATGCTGTTATCCAAAACAAGCAAGCAGACAAAGAACTCACATAACTCTATAAATTCTAATCTGAGTTGTCATTATCAATATGCACCAGCAACATATTTTATCTTTAATTTTTTCCCCTAACTCTGTACACTGATAATATTTAAAAGGAAAGACCATCCAACAGCAAAGACTGCTTTTCTGGTATCCAGATTATGGGCATTATCACTTATATTAAAATGAGCTTGGATTTTGTTTTGGAAAAATGGCTCAGTTTAGATAAGGGACAAAAAGAAACATACAAAGTGAGCCTGAAATATTCTATAGTATTGGAAAGAGAGGTAACAAAGACTTTTGGGTCATATCAAAGGACTTCAGAAGGCAACCTGAATAAGCATCTACTGGTCAAAAATGAAATAATTTGATCATCAATTAAGACAAAAACTGTGGTGGATACATCAAATATGCTTAGTTTCATGGGTTTCTAATGGTATTAAAAATAACTCATTGATGACATTTTTTTAAACCTTCTATAGAGAAATAATCAAGTATTTGTCCTCATTTTTATATAATTGTACTTCAGCAACCAAGTAATTAGTGAAGGAACAATGCCCTTATAAAAGGATTCTGGCTAATAAATAGAGAAGAAATGACAAATATCACTATTTTGCCACCCCACCAATAAATTAACAAGTCTAAGAAATAATCATCAGTAGTTTATAACATCTAAAAGAAAGACGACATGTGTAACTTATCTTGGTAGAAGTATGCAATATTATCCACAAGATATCTTCCAGAAAAAAAAGAAAATCTGAATCTGATCAAGCATCTTGATTTATCTACCAATTTATAGGAAATATAGGGGACAAAGGAACTCAATAAATGACATGACTGGTATGCAGTTAGCATGATATATTTTAGAAAAGTCTGCAGGATAAAGGATCAAGTATCTTGGCACCCCACTCCAGTACTCTTGCCTGGAAAATCCCATGGATGGAAGAGCCTGGTAGGCTTCAGTCCATGGGGTCGCTAAGTCAGACCTAACTGAGCAACCTCACTTTCACCTTTCGCTTTCATGCATTGGAGAAGGAAATGGCAACCCACTCCAGTGTTCTTGCCTGGAGAATCCCAGGGACGGCGGAGCCTGGTGGGCTGCCATCTATGGGGTCGCACAGAGTTGGACACAACTGAAGCGACTTAGCAGCAGCAGTATCTTTAACAAGAACAAATGCAAGAAATAAAAGCAAGAAGGTTCTAAAAGACATACAAGCTCTCTCAATGTGTGGACCTTCTGAATCTTGATTTAATGATTCATCTGTTTTTAAAATTTATAAGATAGTCAAGTATATATGAACATAGTCTGAATGTTTGATGATCTTAAGTAATAATTTATTACATGTGATTATATTTTCCTCTTTCTAGAAGGAGTCTCCTGTTTTAGAGATACATGCCAAAATATCTCTGTGATATGATATGTGGGATTTACTTAAAAATAATTGAAGGGGGGGGTAAAGGTATAGTAGAACAAGCTTGTCATATGTTAATATGTTGTTGAGATTATAATAGGTGGTGAAATGGGCACATTTTGTTTATAGTAATGTTGCCACAACTTGTGGTCATGTTTGAAACTTCAGTAATAAAAAGTCAAAATAAAATTTGAAAAAATAAATAATGAATGTTTTTAGTTCCCATGCTTAGATGTAATTTGAGGGAAAGAAAATAAAGAAACAATCTTTAGCAGCTCTTATGCTTATCTGATAGAGCCATCATTATATTTCAGTTCTACTGAGCAACAGGTTTAAATCACTAAGCTCAACCAGCCTAACCAAGGATTTAGCCAAGCTAATGAATTAGTAATTCAGAGTCACAACTGTTTGTGTTTATTTGCTTGAAATATTCAATTTATTTCCCTTGGGTGATAAGGATTTTGCTTGTAGGTAACAGCAGGCAGTGGGTGTTTCAGCATCAGTGAAATTCTATTTAAAAAATTAACTGGAAAGGGGAAGGACTGACTGACTTCATTAAAAACCAAATAAAGGAAAATGAGAATACAGATTTAGTGGAATATGGAAGAGTTCATAAAAAGAAGAAATGTTCTATTATCAGTTTTAAAACAATGTAGGCTGACTAAGAAATAAGGCAGAGTTTTCATGGATGTGAAAAAAGCCTATGTATTTAGGAACTGAATAAACTTACTTAATGTTTAGGTAGCAGTTTTATAGAAGTATAATTTAAAAGATTAATATTGATTTATTTCTCCAAGTCCAGATAATGTTTTGTGATTATGTTATTGGTTTTTAGTATTTTGATTATATTGAATTATTTTTAAGTAAGAAAATACTGATTTTATTATTGATATAATACCATTAATTGATGTTTTGAAAACTCAGAAATCTCAACTACTTATGTCTTAAGAGATACAATAGATGATCGTTTTCAAATCAACAAAGTCTGTTAAAGCTCTTCAGAATATATTCTTTCCTTGTAACATTTCCTGGTTGTAGTCTCATGGTTGTTACTCCCATTTCCTAGGCTCTTAATGGGGCTTAGCATCTTTTGTCACACCTTCTAGTCATTAGTATTTCATCAGAGTCACTTTGGGCTTCTCTCTGCTATATTTATATGGCAGGCAGAATTCTGAGATGGTTCCTAAGATTCCTAGAGTTCATGCCTTGAATAATCCACTCCCCTGGAGTGTGGGTGGAAATTGTGACTGTGATGGAGCAGTAGCTCCCTTCATTAAGTTATATGACACAACAAAGGTGATGGTCACTCACATGATTACCTTATGTCACATATGTTACTGTCACAGCAGACTGGAGGGAGATGCTTCTGTTGGTTTGAAGTGAGCTGCCAGACTGTGATATGGCCATATGAGGTATTACCATATATTACTATAACCTGAGGGCAGCCTCTGGGAGCTAAGAGTCAACAGCTAGCAAGAAAATGTGGTCTATGTCCTACAAAAACAAGGAACTGAATCCTTGCAACAGTGTGAATGAGCTACACCTTGATTTCAGCCTTGCGAGACCGTGAGCAAGGAGCCCAGGCCCAGCTATGCTCTGCCTAGATTTCTAACCTAAAGAGCTATGAGGTAATAAATGGGTATTGTTTGAAATCACTAAGTTTGTGGTAATTTTACCACAATAAAAACGAGTACAGTTAATTGATGTCCTCTTAGAATGAGGGGTATGTGGTGGGGATGATGGAACATTATGGGATGTGGAGAATGGTGTGGTTATTAGGTTACATGGGTGCAAGCAGAAAAGAAGAAGGAGGTTCCTAGGTCCAATTCCAGTTGTTCCCTAGAGCTCAACTTCCTACATTTGCTCATGACTAGATTCCTTCCACTGTAGTTCTCTTATTTTTCCTTCAGGAAAAATTTGAGGCTGACCATTTTGTAAAGATTCTTAAAGAATCTTCTTGTAAATTGGGAGACCCAAGTTTGATCCCTAGGTTGGGAAGGTCCCCTGCAGGAGGAAATAGCAACCCACCCCAGTATTCTTGCCGGGGAAATCCCGTGGATAGCGGAAACTGGTGGGCTACAGTCCATGGGGTTGCACAGAGTTGGACATGGCTGAGTGACTAACACTTTCACTTTGCATTTCTTGTGTGTGTGTGTCTGTGTGCTGCTCAGTCACTTTAGGAGCCCACCAGGCTCTTCTGTCTGTGAGGATTCTCTAGGCAAGAATACTGGATGGGTTGCAATGCTCTCCTTCAGGGGATCTGCCCAACCCAGGATTGAACCCAAGTCTCTTATGTATCCTTACTCTAAGTAATTTAACCATATCCTTCTACTCTCTGTGTTGCTGGACCCTAGTTCTCATTCTGAAGGCTTTGCTTTTAACTACAAAGTAAAATTGACTGATAATTACCCATTTGGTTGAGTAATCTTGTCTATTAAATATATTGTATATATCTGTATTTTTCCATAGTACCACAAATATGATTTGGATATCACATTATAGGAAATAAATAAAAACCGAGTGTTGCCTTTTTGCTTTCAATGATGTAATCACTAGGGACACCTACTGATACATCTTCTTACTATAAGAGAACAAAAGAGCTTGTTTTATTTCAATTCATTTATTTAATAAAAAGGTATCTAGTACATACCGCAGCGTGTCAGACACAATGGGTGGACATTAAAACGAATAAGAATTTAGTATCTGCTTAGGACAGTAACTAGTAACAAGAAAGAATGTAACTGCATTGGCCCTCCTCAGTTTCAATTTCACTGTGTATCAACTTGAGCGCTGACATGTCTCCAACCTCTCTGGGCTTCAGGTTCTTGTATAAAGTGGTGGGGATGGTAGGTGATCAAAGTGTCTGTCTAAAATGTGTCAGTGATGAGTCATCAGGGACATCAGCAGGAAACCTAGACTGAATTAAGATGCAACTCTAATAGACCTTCATGGGGGATAGAATTGAAACTGTAATACTGAATTTCATCGATAGTTGATGAATTATAAATCGAAATAAGGTTTTTATGCCTATCATTTTGTAAAAAAAGAAAAAAGTTGCTTATATCCAATGTTGGAGAATATTTTGGGAAATAAGTACTCTCAAATACAATGAGGAAGAGGGCAATTTGACAATGTCTATCAAAATTTTACCTGTGTATACGCTTTGACTCAGCAATTCCACTTTTGGGAATGCATCCTATAAAAATACTTAAAACACTTATTTCCAAGGATATTTATTGGACTGTTGGTTATAATCCCTCTCAAACCGGAAAGAGTATGAATGTCCATCAGTATGAAATTGGCTAAATATAGTACACTAATATAGTAGAGGATTGTTGTTCAGTCTGTCAGTCATGTCCAGCTCTTCATGACACAATGGACAGTGGCATCCCAGGCTTTGCTGTCCTTCACCATCTTTGGAGCTTGCTCAAACTCATGTGCACTGAGTCGGTGATGCCATCCAACCATCTCATCCTCTGTCACCCCCTTCTCCTGCCTTCAATCTTTCCCAGCATCAGGGTCTTCTCTAATCAGTCAGTTCATCACATCAGGTGGCCAAAGTATTGGCGTTTCAGCTTCAGCATCAGTCTTTCCAATGAATATTGAGGGTTGATTTCCTTTAGGATGGAGTGCTTTGATCTCCTTTCAGTCCAAGCAACTCCCAAGAGTCTTCTCCAACACCACAGTTCAAAAGCATCAATTCTTTGGTGCTCAGCCTTCTTTATGGTCCAACTCTCACATCGATACATGACCACTGGAAAAACCATAGCATGACTATATGGACCTTTGTCAGCTAAGTAATGTCTCTGATTTTTAATATACTGTCTAGATTTGTCATAATTTTCTTCCATGGAGCAAGTGTCTTTTAATTTTGTGGCTGCAGTCACCATCTGCAGTGATTTTGGAGCCCAAGAAAATAAAGTCTCTCTCTATTTCCATTGTTGCCCATCTATTTGCCATGAAGTGATGGGAACAAATGCCATGATGTTCGTTTTTTGAACGTTGAGTTTTAAGCCAGCTTTTTCATTTTTATCTTTCACCTTCATCAAGTGGCTCTTTAGTTCTTCTTCACTTTCTGCCATAAGGTGGGGTCATCTGCATATCTGAGGTTATTGATATTTCTCCCCACAATCTTAATTCAGCTTGTGCTTCATCCAGTCTGGCATTTCACATGATGTACTCTGCATATAAGTTAAATAAGCAAGGTGACAATATACAGCCTTGGCATATCCCTTTCCCAATTTTGAACCAGTCTGTTGTTCCATGTCTGGTTCTAACTGTTGGTTGTTGACAGGCATGCAGATTTCTCAGGAGGCAGGTAAGGTGGTCTGTTATTCCCATCTCTTTAAGAATTTTCCACAGTTTGTTGTGATCCACACAGTCAAAGGCTTCAGCATAGTCAATGAAGCAGAAGTATGTGGTTTTCTGGTATTCTCTTGTTTTTTACAGTCCAACAAATGGGAACTTGATCTTTCGTTCCTCTGACTTTTCAAAATCCATCTTTACCATTCTGAAATTCTAGCTTAGAGAATTTTGAGCTTTACTTTGCTAGCATATAAAATGGTTGCAACTGTGCACCTCACCCTTCTTTGGGATTGGAATGAAAACTGACCTTTTCCAGTCCTGTGGCCACTGCTGAGTTTTCCATATTTGCTGACATATTGAGAGCAGCACTTTCACAGCATCATCTTTTAGGATTTGAAATAGGTCAGCTGGAATTCCATCACCTCTTAGTTTTGTTCGTAGTGATGCTTCCTAAGGCCCACTTAACTTTGCACTGCAAGATGTCTGGCTCTAGGTAAGTGATCACCCCATCATGGTTATCTGGGTCATGAAGATCGTTTCTGTATAATTCTTCTGTATATTCTTGCCACCTCTTCAGCTTCTGTTAGGTCCATACTGTTTCTGTCCTTTATTGTTCCCATATTTACATAAAATGTTCCCTTGGTGTATCTAATTTTCTTGAAGAGATCTCTAGTCTTTCCCATTCTATAGTTTTCCTCTATTTCTTTGCATTGTTCACTTAGGAAGGCTTTCTTATCATAGTGTTATCAAAAAAAAAAAAAAAACTAGGTGTATCTATATGTATTGACATGGAAATGTGTCTATGACATATTGTTTATGATTCCATTTCTCCATTATCCATTTATATAAATAAATTATATATAATATGTATATATTTGCTGCATATGCAATGTATAATATATGTGTAAATTTATATAACATACCATATACATATTTATATGCAAGTGGGTATATGTTGGAGAAGAAAATGGCAACCCACTCCACTGTTCTTGCCTGGGAAATCCCAGGGATAGAGGAGCCTGGTGGGCTACAAACCATGAGGTCACAGAGTTGGACATGACTGAGCGACTGAGCATGCACGCACTGGTAGCTGTTATATACAGAAGAGGCTAGAGTAGTGCACACTAAATTACTAGTACCAGTCACCTTCAAGAAGAGAGTAAGATTAGGAGGGTGGCTTCCACTTTTATTCTATACTGTTTGAAAATTTTCCAAGAAATAGTATACTATTTTCCTATAAAAATTCCTCTGTTGTTGTTTCATTGCTGAGTCATGTGCAACTCTTTTGCAACCCCATGGACTGTAGCCTGCTGAGCTCCTCTGCTCCATGGGATTCCTCTGGTAAGGATACTGGAGTGGGTTGCCATTTCTTTCTCCAGGGGATCTTCCTGACCCAGGGATCGAACCTGTATCTCCTGCATTGGCTGGTGGATTCTTTACCACTGAGCGACTTGAGAAAACCAAAAGATCCTTAGGCAAGTTTTTAATATATACATAAGAATATAAATATGAAACTATGAACCTGATTATAGGGGAGATCAGACTAGAGCTTAGACCCTTATTACAAACATGAATGAAAATATGGAGCTGAGTAAGGGATAGGGTACTAGGATGGCATCTGTACCAGCCATAAGACTGCTATGAAGAGAGCCACTTATATTTAAGAGGCCTGAAAAATATTTGGAGTAATGTCACTGGAAAGGGGAAAAGATTCAACACGCTAAGGTTGGGAACAGGAAGAGAAGGTCTACATTGGGCTATTCCTAAGATTCAAGTGCAGACAGCTGAGGAGAGAGTTAAATGTTTTGAGGGGGGTTGATGCTTTACTGAACTCAGATGTAAGGATAGTTGTTATCTCCCGTTACAGTGCTATTGCTAAGTCACTTCAGTCGCGTCCGACTCCGTGCGACCCCATAGACGGCAGCCCACCAGCCTCCCCCATCCCTGGAGTTCTCCAGGCAAGAACACTGGAGTGGGTTGCCATTTCCTTCTCCAATGCATGAAAGCGAAAGGTGAAAGTGAAGTCACTCAGTCAGGTCAGACTTAGCGACCCCATGGACTGAAGCCTACCAGGCTCTTCCATCCATGGGATTTTCCAGGCAAGAGTACTGGAGTGGGGTGCCATTGCCTTCTCTGTCCCGTTACAGTAGGTGCCCTTGATCTCAGCTTCTGCGCTAGAAGCAAAGGTGGCTTCAGAGATCAGCAAATCCCAGCTCCTGAATCAGAAATTATCTCAAATCAAACTTATTCATGAAATTTGTAAAGATGTGACCCTGTGGGGTATGTTTGTGAGAAATCAAGTGGCAGTTTGTTTGGCTAGATTGAAGCATGAAATGGAACCAGTTTACATCTATTCCCAGTTGTTTATATTTATTGGAAAGAATCCTGGACCCAGAGTCAGAAAATCTGGCTGGGCTTCTAGCCTTGTGCAGTTAATGACTAATTCTATGGCCTCGGGTAAATTATTTAATTTCTCTGATGCCAATGTCCTCATTAGTAAAACAGGACTTTTAATAATACATACTTATTAAATAAGCTACTAAATAGTAACATGTTCGGCATAGTGCCTGACAGGTCATAAGTCTCACAAAATGGTAACTAGTATTAATCTTTGAATATTCACCATGTAACAAGTTGTATAGAAACCCTTTTGTATTATTTTTTTTAACCACCACAAAACCCTTAAGGTTGACACTGTGTATTTGACACTTTACAGATAAGGAAACTGAAGTTAAACTAAAGTGATTTGCCACAAACTAGTAAATGGCTGAGTTGAAAGTCAAACACTTGCCTTTAGGTTATTAGAGTATACCATTTGTTCCTTTTTTTCTTTCATATTAGAAAGCAGTGTCTCAAATTATTTTAAATCACAGAGTGTTATCAGTGAGGGGTAAGGAAAAGAAGAAGCAATAAAGGTGAGTTAATCAGTCTTAAAATACAGTAATGTGGGTAAAGCTATTTAATTATAATTATGATCTTCAAAGGTAGAAATAAAGACAATGTCTTTCATTAGTCTTTATCAATATCTATTACAAACTTTGGGGCAACTTTGGTTTCATTTTAGCAAAATTTATTTACACCTCTAGAAATCTGTCTTATACATACCAGTTTCTTATAACTAAAGGATATTGTAGAATCTGCAAAATTTTATACCCTTTGCTTTTTCTTGGGAATTGTGAGTAAGAGGATTGAGGAAGCAGTTCAAATATATTTCTTCACTTTGGTGGAAAGTGAGTTTCTGAATTGTGCTGAATACTATAGTTATGATCAAACTATGCTTGTATAGAGGAAATTTCATGTATGGATGTAAGAGTTGGACTGTGAAGAAGGCTGAGCGCAGAAGAATTGATGCTTTTGAACTGTGGTGTTGGAGAAGACTCTTGAGAGTCCCTTGGACTGCAAGGAGATCCAACCAGTCCATTCTGAAGGAGATCAACCCTGGGATTTCTTTGGAAGGAATGATGCTAAAACTGAAGCTCCAGTACTTTGGGCACCTTATGCGAAGAGTTGACTCATTGGAAAAGACCCTGATGCTGGGAGGGATTGGGGGCAGGAGGAGAAAGGGACGACCAAGGATGAGATGGCTGGATGGCATCACAGACTCAATGGACGTGAGTCTGAGTGAACTCCGGGAGTTGGTGATGGACAGGGAAGCCTGGCGTACTGCGATTCATGGGGTCGCAAAGAGTCGGACACGACTGCGCGACTGAACTGAACTGAACTAAAAAAAAAAAGATATTGAGGAAAGAAAATGTTCCTATTTCACTCTAACTATGAATCTCTTCCCACAGAGATTTGTTCTTACCTAATGTCTCCTCTTAGGAAATGACATCAGAGGGCTTCCCTCATAGCTCAGTTGGTAAAGAATCTGCCTGCAATGCAGGAGACCCGGGTTCAATTCTTGGCTTGGGAATATCCCCTGGAGAAGGAAATAGCAACCCACTCCACTATTCTTGCCTGGAGAATCCCATGGACAGAGGAGCCTGTTAGGCTACAGTCCATGGAGTCGCAATAGTGGAGACAACTTAGACTAAACTACCACCACCACCGAATCTAATTGCTGGGAGCACTGGGAACCACTGTTGCTTCCTTGCACATCTGTCACTCAGATCTACCCATTAGTGGGGTAAGAGGGGGAAAAAGAGGAGAGAAAATAAGGGAAAAAAAGAAGAGAATCAAGAGGTCAGGGAAGGTAAAGAAATGAATTTGTTCTTCTGGGGAAATTATGGAGGGATCACAGTTAGTCTTGAAAACTATGATACTGTTACCTTCTGTATTCTGGGACGCTGGAATCTCAGAAAAGATGCCATATTCCTGGTAAGAACATTTTACTCGCAGACTGTGTTTTTCCTAGAATATAGGCAAAAACATTTGGAGAAATACTCAATTACAGCAGGACTTTTTGCTGTGGTTTTTCAACAAGCAGAATCACTGCACTAGCCTCTTTGTGCCTCTCAGTTATAGATCATTCTTATAGTTTTGCCACCACCAAATGAAATTGTGGGTACTTGATGCTAACAGTTGTCATGATGGCTGAATCTATGATTTGACAAAAATATCTTAAAACTTCATGCATAAGTAGGAACCAGATGGAGAGTTTACTGCGCCAAGAAGATAGATAATATCTGGAGAACTCAAGTTGGCTGTTTCAAATCCCCTAGCTTGATTCATTTATTAAGCATCTATTTTATACTAATAGTTGAAGTTACAAAAATGATTAAAGCATGGACCTTTGTCTTAGGAACATAAAGTGCCGTGAGAAAAAGACATTCATTTGAATATTGACTTTCAATCGTGTCATAATAGGATTTGTATAAACATCAAAGGTACATAGACAAAGGGGTGAAAACAAAGTGTTCTTGGGACTAAGTTGATACTGAGTACTAGACAAAACTAAGAGAAAGGTTTGTCCAGATTGTGAAGTACATTATTGGCAGCCTAACAAGTTAGCCTGCTGTAGTTTCAAGGATGCAAGCAGGAAATACAAGACTCCTGTCTTAGGGACAAAGAACTTTATTATTCATGGCACTGGAAGCAGCATGAGCTTCAGGCTGGCATTGGTTCCCTTTTTTGTCCACCACTCACAGAGGTGAGGCAGAAGTTCCAGAAGTGCAGCACGTGCAATGAGTTTGTGTGATAACTGAGGAACCTCAAGATTTTATTGTTGTTCAGTCACTCAGTTGTGTCTGACTCTTTGTGACCCCACTGACAGCAGCATGCCAGGCCTCCCTGTCCCTCACCATCCCCAAAGTTTGCCCAAGTTCATGTCCATTGCATCGGTGATGCCATCCAGCCATCTCATCCTCTGACGCCCTGTTCTCCTTCTGCCCTCAGTCTTTCTCAGCATCAGGTACTTTTCCAATGAATCAGCTGTTGGCATCAGATGCCAAAATACTGGAGTTTCAGCTTGAGCATCAGTCCTTCCAATGAGTATTCAGGGTTGATATCCCTTAAGATTAGCCCCCAAGATTAGGAAATCTAAATCTTTCACAGCAGGCTGCAAATAGACACACCCAACCTCTGTCCCAGGGGAGATGTTACCTCTTTTAATACAGACAGTAAACAAACCTGCCATTTCCTCCGCAAGGAGGAACTCTCTATCTTTCAAGGCTCTTTGCTTTTGAAGATAGTCTGGAACAAAAGCTTCCTCTGTGTGCAAAAATGTGTGAAATTGTGAGATCCATGGAGACTTGTCTCCCAACAATATCCACCTGTTGTTTCTATCCCTTCTTGGCCTCTGAGGAATTTTCCAATGTGTACATATACTCAATCTGAGAAGAGCTACTTGTTGACTAATATTTCTCTTGCCTCTTAAAGTAGGATCATAGCCTTAGGGAGGATCTTGGGAAAAGAAAGAGCAAGACTATATCCCAGCCTGATAGGAGACAGTGGAAGTAAATCATGGCTGTAAAGACATCTGCAGAACCTGGGGTGGAGAGAAGTCCATCGTGGGGTGTAGTGCCTGGCCTGTTGCTCTAGATGCATATATAAAATATAGAAGTGGAGGTTCGATCGTTTATTTCACCTGAGTTGTCCTAGGATTGCACATCTGCTGCACTTCCTTTTGTCTATTGGAGTTTTTCCAGTGACAAATGGCCAGACATCAAACTTTCTGTTGCTTATCCGCCAGCACCAGCCCTCCTTTCTCAGTGTGAGATGACAAGACTGCTGCTGCTGTTGCTGCTGCTGTGTCACTGATAGGTATTTTGCCAGCCATGGGTAAGGTTGTATGACAGTGTGGTGAGCCCAAGCTAATCACTCCTTCCGTCCTGAATGCTAACTGCCTAGCACATGTCATTTGCAAGCAGAAAGTGATGAGCTGTCTAGTAAAAATCACCAGGTTCTGAATTCTCTTTCATCTGAAAGAATAATGAAAAAAAAAAAAAATTCAGATATCCAACATGGTTCTTAGGCTCTTTAATACTTAGATATTTTTTAAACACTGTTCTTTACCAAAGTCTTTTGTTTCCTTGCTCCAGCTTGCCCTCTCTTATCCTTACTTTTATTTTTCTCTTGTATTCTCAGACCTGCAGATGTTCACAAGTTACCTTCAGAAAGTGGCAGATACCCTTTTGAAATAAAGAGCCACTATGCCTGTCTTCACATTCCAAGTGGCAAACAGCCTAAGATTCCCTTTGCAGGCACCACTATCTGTCTGCTTTGGTACATGGTGGCAGACGTTCGAAATATGGTGAATAAAAAAGCCTGTAGAAATCAAATTGTACTTGTGAAACAAAATGACAATAAAAACAGTTCCCCAATCTTTCAAATGTCAGGCAGCTCAGTTACAGTTTTCAAGTTAGCGTTCACTACCAACTCTGCCTTGATTGCAATTCCTCTTGGCTCTGGCCAAATAACACCTTCAATATAGAAAATGGCTTAATTATAATAACATTACCGGACACTACCCCCAATAAAATACTAAAGCAGGATGAAAAGATTTGCAAGATAAGAGCTGTAGTGAAGTAAATGGCTCTCTGTTGGTGATAGGTGGGTCACAGGCTGTACTTTTTTGGCCTCTTGTCAAAATTCACATTTTATGAATGCACATATGCATCATTACTGTTAACTACTCTCACATTAAAAGAAAAAGATCTCTTTTCACACTCTACCCTATATTAGTGAGTGAGTGATAGTTGCTCAGCCATGCCTGACTCTTTGCAACCGAATATTAAAGCCATCATATTTAGAGCAGTGTGAAGGCAGTGTGTCATTTCAGTTCCCTTCACAGTGGCTGCATACACAGGTTGGAAATCTGGTGTGCTGTGGTTTGAATTCCAGTTCTTCTTTCAGGGGCTTAATGTGAACTTGTTTAACCTCTCTAAGCCTTGATTACATCATATGTAATGTGGAAGTGAAAATAGCAATATTATTGTATAGTTGTGAAGAGTAAGTGAAATAAATCATATGTAGTATGAGAGAGAAGACTGCTAGCTGACTACCAAAACTCATCCTCCGCTTTTTTGGGCCCAATACTAGACGTTGTTTTCTGTCTTCTCTAGTGGTTAGGCCTGGCCCTATGACTAAATTGTTTCCAATGGAATGTAAACAGGAGTAATACGTGCACTTCCGGGCCTAGGCCTTAGGCCATTGCACCTGTTGTCTCCATGTTCTCTTTCTTCTTTCTTCCAGGTAGAACCAGCACATAGTGACATGTGTTTTGTCCATGAAGATGGAAAGATCCTAGACTCTAGATACTGGTAAGATACCAAAGATATATATTTTAATCCCTCAGTCCTTTATTGGTTCTTGGAGCAGGTACCTAACCCTGGACATCGTTTGAGCTATTGTATTTTTGAATATCCTTGATAGAGCACTATAGTTGTTAGCCTAACTAGGTATCTAGTCTGTGTCGACTAAAAAATATAGTCACAACTTGAAAGTAAAGGGTTATTTTATTTGATGAAATGTTTAGGACTCCAAGCCTGAGAGAAGGCATCTCAGTAACTCTGAGAAAACTGCTTGAAGGAGGCAGGGAAGTCAGGCTCTATACAAGTTTACAACAAAGGGAGCAGGCAGTCTGAACATTGAAGTTCAGGTATCAAGTTAGGGGATTTGTCATTCTGTGTGTGGGAAGATGCAAGCCTCTGGGCTCCCTGAGTTCATTCTTTTCATGTGCATCTCAGCTGTCTGGGGCCAATGCTCTGTTGACCTCGCTTCTTGCATTCCCTCAGCTCCTCAGCAGTCACCATGGGGGATGGCAGCATTCCCTGAATCACAGCTTTGGGAATCCTCATTCACATTTGGAGGCCAGAAATCACTGATCACTGTGACATTTCTTGTTTATTTATATGGCAGGAGAAATTTTCGTTCACATCTGAGATCCAGCTAGTTATAGTTGCTCAAAAGCCATAAGTATTTTATCAGCTCCCTTATCAGACTGTGGTTTCTTTAAAGGAAGTGTTCATGTTTTAATGTTCTTTGCATCCTCTTCACTGTTTAGCACAGGGCCTTGTGCATAGCAAATTTGTTACAGTTCTTTACTGAATAAATGCACTTCCTGAGATTGAATCATAGTTCATAATATTCAGAGTTTAAAATCCTAGTTGTCATGAATTCTTTTACTTTTCGCTTCATGTCTGAGCTTTGTGGTTTTCCTACTTCAAATACAGGCTATTTAGAGGCTGGAATTAATAATTTTTTATGATTCAGTTGTGGTAAACATGAGGTTGTGCTTGATAGTAGGATGTGCCATGATCTGACATGATAAATCTTTCTTTAAAATTCAATAAACCTTTAAGGAAACTAGTAATTCCTTCCTCTAGATGAACAGCTTATATTATAGGTTACAATGACTATGGTTTGCTGGAGAAATTAAGCAGGTAGTAAAAATGCTCAGGAAAGTTGCCATGAATTTAAAAGTAATCACTTGTAATTTAGAGTTCATCATCCTTGAGCACTATTTCATGAGCTTGGTTTAGGTCATTATTAAGAATGTGCTTCTTCTTGCATTAGAAACTAGATAAAAAAGAGATGGTGGTTTATGACTGCTATCTAGTTGATGAGATATTAAAATTTCACATCGTAGAAGGAACTCAAGAGGAAATATCTGAGAGAAACATGTCCTTTTGAGGTATTTCCATAGTGTGGCTTCTGGTCTGGGTTGTAAATTGGCGTGAAACTATTACCATATTTTATAACCAGTTTATGTGCCTATATGTGCTTAAGATACAATTAACATGGATGATCTTGGGGAACTGCTAGTTAATTGATTTTCAAACTTCAAATCACATAGGCCATGGATAAACCAATAGTGGGGAACTAGTTAGTTTCTACTTTCCTGAGGCAGATATTATCCTCTTTCCTGGCTATTTGTCTTAGAAGAGTTTACTTAGGAGCCATTTGAGTTTAAATTCCAATTTTGACACTTTCTAATATGTGTCCTTGGTAAAGTTACTTAGGCTTTTTGAAACTTAGCTTCCCAAAACACTAAAATAAAGATAATAATAGTAATTACCTCCTAGTATTATTGTGAAGACTAAATGAGATAATGTATGTAAAACTTAATAGCAATGCCTGGAACTTAGAAATTACTCAAAAGGGTTAACACATTTTACTTATTCAGAGCAGTGGTTCAGACCAGCTTCAACATCAACTAGGAACTTATTAGAAATGCAGATTCCTATAACTCAATCTAGACCTACTAAATCAGAAATTCTGAGAGTAAAGCCCAGCAATATGTATTTTAACAAGCCCTCAAAATAATTCTGATGTGCTCTTAAGTTTAAGAACCACTCCCTTGTGCAAATGGTTTAACATTCCTGGATTTCCATTTTCTGTTGCTCGGAAACTATCCCCTTCTTTTCAAAAGAACATCCTAGTTTTCCACTATGGAAGTCACTTTTTCCCTGTTCTCAGTCTTCATGGTTAAATGAGACTGATCTTTCTCTCAGTTTTAGGGTGGGATCTTTTCTAGCATTAAGCCAATCGGTATATCCCATGCTCCAGGCCACAGTTATTACCCCAGGTGTGAACATGTGATCTGATTCAGGTCAATCAAGTCATGTCTAGGAGTTTGGCTGGAGTTTGGAAAGACAGAAGCTTTCCACCATTGACGTTTTGAAAAGGATGGTGTAAACCTGGATTTAATAGAGGAAAAGCATAAGCTCTCATAGAATAGGGCCAAAACGGAGAACTTCAGAGCCAAAAGATTGTAATTCTTGATGACATGGATAAAATCCTTAGCCCAGCCATGTGTGGGGTCTTCCCCTGGACTTTTCATACACACAAAAATTAGACCTCTTTCCACCTGTTACCATATCTTGAACATGCATTCTTCTTTAAAGGAACAGGTTATATATGCTTTATAATGAGTTTGATTATAAACTATTTCATGAGCTTTTTGTAAAGAGCAACTAAATCAAATCAGTGTGTGTAAAACTGTTGTGTAAGTCTGGGTCATCTGAGAAACAGACAGTAAAATAGGGTTATATCTGTAAGAGGTTTATTAGAGGAATGACTGTAAGGAAAAGTGGGTAAGGAGAAAAGCGTAGTTGGGAAAACCCTCAGAACCTAGTGCAGGCGTGGCCCTTGTGGAGGAGAGAGGGAAGGACAGAGGGATGGGTGGAACACTCTTAGGCTGTAGCATAGTCCACAAAAGCCCTTGAGCTGAAGTCCCCCACCAGAGGAATTCTCATCTCTCCAGAAATGGACCCACCTCAGTAGCCAGCCTTAATCAGTTTCTAGTTAAGAGCAGCTCGTGGGAACCATGACCTCCATGAGAAAGCAGTGGTGGATTTCACAGGGCAGCGGCTGAGGCCTAGATCAGTCATTCTCCTCACAGACAGAGATCTGAGAAACATCTTCATGATCATGACAAATGCCTTGGGCAGTATCTATAACTAGTAGTGCTTCACTAGCTTATGACTCTTCCTCCTAACCTATTCTTCTGAAAGAAGGAAAAAAAAAATCCTTAAACCTCTTGCATACCTCTTCTGTTCTTTGTTCTAAGTATGAGTGCATCCTGGGTCTCTTTGAGCAGTCTTGTGTTCTAAAAATGGTAGACTAAAAAAACAGAGCAAACTCTACTAGTCCAGTGGGGCAAAATGCCACTCAGATGATGTCTTTAATGCATAACTGCCAGGAATACTGATTTTGTCAGTATTATACTTGGTTTAAAATCAGCATAGCTTTGCTAAGAACATAGGACACTCCATCTCTCTTTTATTCTAATAGAGTATTATTTACAAACACCCTAGCCCTAGTTTACTTTCCTCTGATTCTGGACTTAATAGTTGTGCATCAAGTTGAATGACTTTTAGGGGTAGAAAATACAGTTACAAACTCTTGGAAATCCACATGCAGCAAGATTCATCAGTCCATTCTTGTTCTTCCCTTTGGGTGAAGAGTTGAGGATTAGTAGTAGCCAGGTCAATCTAAATATGTGATTAAAAAAAAAAAATTACCCCATTAAATTTCTGAAGTTACATTAAGTGCTAAATGTGTAAGTATATTACTGTGTAATGGAGGGCTTCCTCCAGTGGCCCATCCTCAGTGACAAGCATATATCCCATAGCACATGTTTAGTTTTCACTTCTCTGAGTCTGGGTTTTGAAACCTCTCTTTAAAAACTCTTGACAGTTGTAACAGTTCAGAAGAGAGACAATCCAGTTACCTTTTCTTGATTTTCTTTATAATCTTACTCATTTTTTAGAGTTTCTGAAAGACTCATTCAGTGTCACCTTGTCGATACTCAGATGCTCCAATCATGTTATAAATGACCCACCTCTGGCTGTGGTGAATGATAAAAGTTTCTGCACAATGAACTGGAATAAACTAGCATTTAGGTGAAACTGAGGGCAACATCTATATACAGCCCTAGAGGAGAGGGACTTAGGTATCCTACACCAGAACACTAGCTAGTGTTGGAAATTGCGTTCCAAAGGACAGGAACTAAAGCAGGATTCAAACATGTGACAGTACTTGACTGGGAGATCGATTAGAGGCAAGCCAAGTCTGAGCCCATCAGGTTATGGTAAGCCAAGAAGCAACACTAATAGGTCCTGAAACAAGATGGAATAACAGTTTCCAATCTAAGAGTTCACAGCAGAGTGGAGATAGGGTTCAGAGAGGCAGCAGGTGAGGTACGAGCAAGCAAGATCTAGGGGGGTTGCCGTGATTAACTTAGGGTATCTTTAGCTTGTCATTTTATTAATTGATGAGTCTGTGACATCTAAGTATTTGGGTTTCCTTAAAGGGCCAGAGCCAGTTAGGTGTACGACAGAGGTGTCACCCCATATTAAGTTAAACCTTTAAGTCAAACTGGTGTGGGGACAAATTCAAATTTCATATCAACTTGTTAATTCCAAGAGTTTGGATCTGAGAGAATTGAATTAAGATGCAGTTTTAAACTTCCTGGTCAGATACAGTTTTTGCTTTTTTCTGATTATTGAAATTTTGTTGTCTATCAAGGAGGACCATGTAAAAATTATTAAAGAGATTTCCAGCAAAATCTACTCTGAAGCTGGCACAGAGTGCTTACTTTTGGCTTTCCCTAGGTAGTATAAGTAGTAAAAAGGAGTGGTTTAAGAGCATGAATCTTGGAGCCAATGCACCTCACTTTGAATTTTTGCTAATTACTAACTATGTATGACTTTGAGAAAGTTTTCTAACCTCTTTGTGCCCCTGTTTCTGCATCTGAAAACTGAGAATAATAGCAACACCTATGCCAAAGAAATGTTGTGAGGATTAAATGAATGAATACAGGTGAAGTTCTTGGAGTGTACCACATAGTCCATGCTCATTACTGTTAGCTATTACTATTATTCATTTATAGAAACTGGGACATTTTGAATAGAACATTCAAGGATTTTTAGACATTTTAAAAACAGTGAATTCTTGCTTAAAATTATAAATTTGTTGGTAAACTCAACACTTGATAGGTAAACATGATAATTCTCCAGTTAGTGCAGGAGATGGTGAGCTCAGAGCTGTACCCACTCAGCTCTCTGTGTGATTTCATGAGATTCAAGGGCATGAAGAGCACAGCTTGAAAACTGCTGAGCTAGAATGGTTCAGATCCTACTTCCTAGGGAGGACCGTATTATTATCTATTTGTCTGGGTTCACTTTGGTTCCGGGAATGGAACCAAAAGAGTTTTAATGGACATTTGTGGATAGGTCTAGGACAGAATGAGACTCATTTGACACATGGCTATGCCTACATTCATGTTGTGGTTGTGTGGCACAAATAACCACACACTGCGTAGAATTGTTCCAAAACACAGTAGGAAGTTGGTACAGGAAAAAGACCTATATTTGTGTGAATACGCCACACACACACACACACACACACACACACACACACACATATACAAGCTTATTAGTAAGACTGTCATGTAGACAGTACAGACTTAGAATAGGTTTTAGAGTGTCTTTGTGAGATATTTCCCCAATTCATTCAGTCAAGAAATACTGAGCCTCTATGTGCCATTTACTATTTTGGATACAGGTTTTATAGGAGTAAACCTAACATAAAAATCTCTGCCATTGTGGAGCTCACCTTCTGGGATTATTGCAATACATCTGTATCTTCTCAACCCCTTAGAATGAGCAATTCTAGACTTGGGGAAGTTTCCTCCAGGTGTGGTTTAGATAATGCTAGGCTAAATAGAATCACAGACTAGTGTATTGGAATGACTCTTCAGAATATTATATCAAAATCCTTTATTTTACAAATGGAGACATAAAGGCAGACAGAATTTAAATGCTTTGCCTAAAATTCACACTGAGGTGGTGCACACCAAAACCCAGATCAGCTGTTCAACATTTGTACCATAGCACAGTCAGCACCCTTTATCCAGCCTCATCCCTGTCTCCCACAGCATGTCTGCCAACCTGTCCTTATTTCCTTTTCCCATGGCTGGGTCTCAGAATCAGGTTCAAAATTCCTTGATGGCAAAATATGGGAATACTTAGATTAATCAAAACTTGGGTACTACCCAGGTTTTTTTTATTTTTTATTTTTATTTTTATTTTTTTCTACCCAGTTTTCACTTTCTCACAGGCTGCTTTTCAGTCTCTCAACCTTTTATATCAGCACTTATCTCATGGCTATTCATTCTCCCTTAAAACCAGGCTTCTTTTGCAATCTTTTCAGCCTTGCTTCAATGCCATTTCAGTTTATTTGTCCAGTAACTAGCATGTACTTCCTATAGCCCATCTGCTAAATTTTGGCTGATACATTAACTTGCTCACTCACCACTTCCATGAACACGTACATATCTAACACATACTCCGTAAATACAGTTCATATTTTATAAAATCTGTGCTTTGCCAACAAAATATCAAGATGTCAACTTTGGATTTGTCATTTATTCATAAAATATTAATAAAAGCCAAGAACTTTATTGGGCACAAAGAATGCAAAGATGAAGAGGATTATTCTTTGCTCCCAAAGAATTCAGAGTCTAATAAGAAGAGACAAATAAATACATATTTACAGTCCCACTCAGCTCTCTGTGTGATTTCATGAGATTCAAGGGCATGAAGAGCACAGCTTGAAAACTGCTGAGCTAGAATGGTTCAGATCCTACTTCCTAGGGAGGACCGTATTATTATCTATTTGTCTGGGTTCACTTTGGTTCCGGGAATGGAACCAAAAGAGTTTTAATGGACATTTGTGGATAGGTCTAGGACAGAATGAGACTCATTTGACACATGGCTATGCCTACATTCATGTTGTGGTTGTGTGGCACAAATAACCACACACTGCGTAGAATTGTTCCAAAACACAGTAGGAAGTTGGTACAGGAAAAAGACCTATATTTGTGTGAATACGCCACACACACACACACACACACACACACACACACACACATATACAAGCTTATTAGTAAGACTGTCATGTAGACAGTACAGACTTAGAATAGGTTTTAGAGTGTCTTTGTGAGATATTTCCCCAATTCATTCAGTCAAGAAATACTGAGCCTACTATGTGCCATTTACTATTTTGATACAGGTTTTATAGGAGTAAACCTAACATAAAAATCTCTGCCATTGTGGAGCTCACCTTCTGGGATTATTGCAATACATCTGTATCTTCTCAACCCCTTAGAATGAGCAATTCTAGACTTGGGGAAGTTTCCTCCAGGTGTGGTTTAGATAATGCTAGGCTAAATAGAATCACAGACTAGTGTATTGGAATGACTCTTCAGAATATTATATCAAAATCCTTTATTTTACAAATGGAGACATAAAGGCAGACAGAATTTAAATGCTTTGCCTAAAATTCACACTGAGGTGGTGCACACCAAAACCCAGATCAGCTGTTCAACATTTGTACCATAGCACAGTCAGCACCCTTTATCCAGCCTCATCCCTGTCTCCCACAGCATGTCTGCCAACCTGTCCTTATTTCCTTTTCCCATGGCTGGGTCTCAGAATCAGGTTCAAAATTCCTTGATGGCAAAATATGGGAATACTTAGATTAATCAAAACTTGGGTACTACCCAGGTTTTTTTTATTTTTTATTTTTATTTTTATTTTTTTCTACCCAGTTTTCACTTTCTCACAGGCTGCTTTTCAGTCTCTCAACCTTTTATATCAGCACTTATCTCATGGCTATTCATTCTCCCTTAAAACCAGGCTTCTTTTGCAATCTTTTCAGCCTTGCTTCAATGCCATTTCAGTTTATTTGTCCAGTAACTAGCATGTACTTCCTATAGCCCATCTGCTAAATTTTGGCTGATACATTAACTTGCTCACTCACCACTTCCATGAACACGTACATATCTAACACATACTCCGTAAATACAGTTCATATTTTATAAAATCTGTGCTTTGCCAACAAAATATCAAGATGTCAACTTTGGATTTGTCATTTATTCATAAAATATTAATAAAAGCCAAGAACTTTATTGGGCACAAAGAATGCAAAGATGAAGAGGATTATTCTTTGCTCCCAAAGAATTCAGAGTCTAATAAGAAGAGACAAATAAATACATATTTACAGTCTGATGTAATGAATGCTAAAGAGCTACTGGAACACAAAGGAAAGAGAAACTAAAAATATAAGCAGGAAGATCTTCATGGAGGAGGAGTCACTGACTCTGACTCAGGAGACTCAGTGGGAATGTCCACGCAGAGGGGACAGGAGCAGGGAGATATTTCACTTAGAGTAGCATGTATATTCACATATGTGTGCAAAATGGCATGGTATGCTTGAGAAGCTGTGAATCGTTTGAAGTTTTTGTTTGTTTGTTTAAGAACCTTGAGCCCTAACGTAGTTAAAATTAAGACTGTAGATAAGACTTAGTGGAGTTCACCAAAGATTTGGACTTTATTCCAGACAACGGGAAAACTCAGAAAAGTTCAAGGCAGTGAATGATGTATTTAGATCTGGAAGTGGTGGCAAAAATGACAGGCATTCAAGTGTGGAGCAGTAAAGGGATTAGATTCGTTGGGAAGCTATTGAATTGGAGTAAAGAGTATGTGTTAGACACAACGGAGTAAAGGTTGCTAACTGACCACCATAGAATTCTAAGTTGTGATTCATGTTCCTTGTGCAGTGGAAACTCATATTTGGGAAAAAAGAAAACTCAAGCTAGTGAAAGGTTATTGTTGAATCACGACACCGGGATTCTTGGCCTCCGGAGGAGAAGAATTCAATCCGGGGCCAGAGACGAGGCTTGAACGCTCAGAGCTTTTGTGTAATAAAGTTTTATTAAAGTATAAAGGAGATAGAGAAGCTTCTGACATAGGCATCACAAGGGGGCAGAAAGAGTACCCCCTTGTTTGTGTTAGCAATGACGTTATATACTCTCCAGTAAATCCAAAGAATGTCTGGAGGTTGTAAAGTCCTCATCAGACCTACTCCCATAATTTACATTTTAAGATAACAGAATTAGCCAGAAGGTTTAATCCAGAGACTGTCCTCAGGCAGCATACATTGTTGTTATATAATCCTAAGGAATGTAGAGAAGGAAAAAATGTTTGTCCTTTTTTCCTCCTTGAGAATTCCAGACCCCTCTCTCCTTGGGGACCCCTAGACTTCTTACAACCTGCCTAGGAAATGACTCTCTCACTAGATGCCATATGATCAGATTTCACATAAAAATCTGGATTTCCGTAATTTTTTAAAAAACTTAGGAAGTATGCAGGCAGTTGGCTAGAGTTAGTTACAGCTGCTGCCTGTAGAGCAGACCTGCATTTCTTGTCACCACAGTCTCCAGGTATCGCTCTTATACTGTAGTACTGGACTGTAGTGTCAGTAACCACAAGCTTGAATGTGTATGTCATCTGAGGATACTCTGCCAACAGAGCCTCTCCTGATCTTAGAGTCAATTGCCATTCTCATTGGAATTCATGTTCTAGTGGTTTGGGGGCACAGATTTCTCTGTTGAAAGCCATAGCATTTCCCTGCAATCTCCTGATTTCATAGGCATCTTTGAATTCAGTCTTCTTAACTGCAGCTCGATTCTAGTTCTAGAGTGGTTTGGGTTGAATGTCAGGGGCCTTTCCTTACCAAATAAATTACTAGGGATTCCTGCTGTATAGCAAATTAAATAATAGAAAGGTGTTTGCAATAGTAGATCAATCACAGATCTAGATGCCATGAAGGACACCAATGATACAAGACTGATTACTAGCCTTCTCAAAAATTCACAGTCTAATTATTAATGGAAACCGTTTCTAACCTACTAGCTGAAGTTGCCTCTTGTTCATATGTCCTGCCTCTCTGGTTACGTACTTGATAAATGCTTTCTAACCAGTGGAGTATTATTTAGTGCATTAGAACTCCTACCTTCTCTATGGCACCCAAGGCCTGAAAAAAATTTCTACAGCTTTCAAGGGAATGGAATCTCTCAGCAGAGAACATCATCTAAACTAGATCAGGACAGTCTTTCACACCTGGACCCTGACTCTTCACTGCAGGGTACCAGGGCATTTGATGTAAATGAGGGAATTCCTTTCAGCCTCTAGGAAGTTTGAGCAGGAAGTGGTCAGTGTGTCCTGGTGAGCAAGATCAGAATTGCTACTTTTTTTTAAAAAAATTGTTATTTATTCTCCTTCTAAATTTAGCTTTAGAAGATAGTACAACAGAGTTATTAGTGCTTTGTTTTCCTTAATGTTCTGCAAATTTATACATCTTCTGAGACTACAAACACTCTCACTAGCAATAAGAATAAATTATGGCAATAAACATATATACAGTGACCTAATAGGAAAAATGATAATCCCTTTAAATGTCACATGGTAGCATTTAATTTACACTTAAAAGGCAGTTAGTATGAGTAATTATAAGTTAATTAAATATTGATTATTCTAAGAGCTCTATTGTGACTTAGGATCTATGCATTGTAGAATAAATCTAGCTGATTTGAAATAAACTTAAAATGACATTGGTAACTACTGTGTAATTACATTTTATGGTTATTAAATGTGACTTTATAAGCTGAATAGTTATGATGAACAAATCAAATACTATAGTAAAACATCAACATCCGTTTCTCAGTACCTACTCTTATTATGTAAGTGCTTTCACTTGTCAAAGTTTGTTTGTTTAACTATCTCTTTATCCTCAGTTTTCTTTGCAGAACAATGTAGTATTGATATTTACAAGAGAAAATCCATGTATCCTGTGTACCTTTTGCATTGTGCCTGTGGATATTTTCAAATGTAATCAATAATAAACATTTACTTCACTTAAAATGTTCCTTTGAAATACTTATCTTATTTCAAAATTTATGTTTATGAATTATACAGTCAACTAATTTATCACTCCTCTCTTGCCTCTTACGAGAAGGGTGCCATCAACAGAAACCAGCTAAATCCAAATAAAACTCATCCTTCCTCTTCCATTGGGTATCCACTGTTAAGAGTAAATACGTTTTTGAGAAAGTTTCTATCTTTTGAGGGAAAACATGGGATTTGTTACTTAGAGCTAGGTGATGTTTCAGAAATTTCTTTAATAATCTTCCAGACTTTGCCATGGTAACTTTTCAATTATAGTCACTCTTCTGTCCATCTATATATCCATTCATCCATTCACATATTCATTCAAATGGCTATTTAGTCAATAAGATATCATGAGCAATTCTCATAAGAATGTTAGTAAATCTGGTCTTTTGTCTCTTTTCCTGGAAACCCAACTGTGTTGATGTGGAGTCTAGGTCAGTATATTGCTGGAACTGAGAATATAATATGCCTACCAGATTGTTTTTTTGTTTGTTTGTTTTTTACATAATGGTGCTGTGTTTTGTTGTGGTTGGGTTTCTGAAAGAGAAGTCTTTTAACATTAAAATGTTAGATTGAAATGAAACATTAAATGAAAACTAAATACTGTCAGGTCTCTTGAATGTTGTTAACTGTGGATATTATAATATATTGGAAAAAGCTGGATATGTGTTTTCTGATCCTATGCTATATTCTTGAATGCAGTTTGTCTATGATGAATCTTCTGTTTTTCATTTTTTCAAACCAACTTCCCAAGCTGGTAGGACCACTGTGTGCTCAGAATTTTCCAATTGCATCTCCTTTCCTGAAACAGTAAATTTCATCTCCTGCTTTCAAAAACCTCCATGGTCACCTCCCCTAGCTATGCACTTAAACTTCCTGCTACTCCCCAAAGGACTTCCCTGGAGGCTCAGTGGTAAAGAATCTGCCTGCCAGTGCAGGAGACCCTGGTTCAACCCCTGGATCAGGAAGATCCCCTGAGAAGGAAAGGAGAGAAGGAAAGGAGAAGGAAATGGCAACCCACTCTAGTATTCTTGCCTGGGAAATCCTATTGACAGAGGAGCATGGTTGGTTTCAGTCTGTGAGGTCACAGAAGAGTTGGACCTGACTTAGCGAATAAACAGCAAACAACATGACTCCCTAGTACAGTCTCAGCAACTGTCTCTTTTCTGTCCTCCTATCAAAATCTTTTAAGATTATTAGTCTAATCTTGGCTCTGTAAGTTGTTGTCTACATTTGTACAAATCACTTAATCTTTCTGAATTTCAGATTGTTAATCTGTAAAATTGGGAGAGGGGGTGCAGGGCAAGGGTGAGGAGATGCATGAAATATCTCTAAGTTCACTTTTCGGTTCTGAGCTTTTTTTCTCCTTTGATTCTATGTTGAACCCATCCTGATGCGAAGAACTGACTCACTTGAAAAGACCCTGATGGTGGGAAAGATTGAAGGCGAGAGGAGAAGGGGACGACAGAGGATGAGATGGTTGTCATCCATCTCATGAGTTGAGATGTGTCATGTCCAACTCTTCTGTGACCTCACAGACTATAGCCAACCATGCTCCTCTGTCAATGGGATTTCCCAGGCGAGAATACTAGAGTGAGTTGCCATTTCCTTCTCCAGGGGATCTTCCTGACCTAGGGATTGAACCAGGGTCTCCTGCATTGGAGACTTGGCATCACTGACTCAATGGACATGAATTTGAGTAAACTCTGGGAGTTGGTGATGGACAGGGAGGCTTGGTGTGCTGCAGTCCATGGGGTCACAAAGAATCGGACATGACTAAGTGACCGAACTGAACTGAACTGAATTCCAATCCTTATGATGCCTTCCCCAGTCCTGTTCTCATACTCTAATTTCACTTCTCAACTCTTAAAGCACTTGCAGCACTTACTACATAGTTACTGAAATTCCCATTTTCTCATGTCATTCTTTTTTACTTTGTGAAGTTTTCATACTATAATAGCTCTCTGAATGGACTGTAAGCTTCTCTAGGGCAGGAACCACTATTTAGGCTTCTTGATGTGCCTTTCGCCTATGTCAAAGAATCTAGCATAATTATTTGATCAGAGTAAATGCTAGATACATACTTTTCATAAATTATTGATTGAGAAAAAGAATGAATGGTTCTACTGTACCAAGGTACACATGAGCTGAAACAATCCACTTATTTATCTAAATGCAGATCAGATATTACCTCCCCTATATGACTGTAATTTGTTCATCTTTTCATTCTCAGCTCCTAGCACATAGCCAGTGTTCAATAAAGGTTGGTTCAAAGAAGGAAAGAATGAATGAATGAATATCCTCTTCTTTCAAAGCTTTTATTAGCCACTAAGATTATTGAAAATAGTTTTACATTTTATTCTGTGCACCAACAAATCACCTTTCAAATCTGAGCTTTTTATCTAGCATGTAAATACTCCCTTTCAAAGTACATTAATCTTTATAAGCTTTTATTATTATTATTATGCTGTGAATTCCAATTCTTTGCTTTCTCTCAGCAGAGTCTCTGCCCTTGTCTAATCACATCTGCAAGTAGGCAAATATTGGCAAAAACTCATAAAATCTTATTAATCCCTTTGGGCAAATGATGTCAAACTCAGTGGCCACTATTGCCATTTATAACCGTGAATCACAAATTTGCATTGCCTCTGGACACCATAAATGGCTTGTCTTATAAAATGTAAATAAAAACCATGCTTCCATTTCATAAGAAGTGTCAACATGAATAATCAGCTCAAAATAAGCCTTTAAAAGCATTTTGATGTTAAAGGTTGCTTATCAACTCTCACCTCCTAAAAGTAACATGTAATTTTTACTTATTTAGTTCTATTTCATAGGTTTTGGTTGCGTGTAAAAATCATACTGTGTAGCAAGGAAAGCTAAAATGGCTTCTCTGAAGAACAGGCAATCAGTTATGGTTTTTGACTGAAAGCAACAGAGACTGTGTCTAAAAGGAGAGAATTTATTGTCTGGACACGGAGGATTCACAAGGACTCGGGAGTGCTGAGGAATGAGGCTTGAAGATAGGTAAGAACCAAAGAGGCAGGAACCCTACAGCTATCTCAATAATCTGAACTGTAGCTACTGCTAAAAAGAATGAACTTAAAATATTCCCCCAATACTTGAGCCACCATGCAAGAGTTCTCTATCTTTTTCAGCTTCTTTTGTATAAGAAAGTTGCCTAGAATTATACTGCCTGAAAAATTACATGCAATGGGGAAAGGATAATATCCCAGTAGTAAATCAGGAAGCTATTTTAAAGGGAAATGCATATTGAGTGGCTGTAAAGTGATGACTATCCACCACAGTCAGTATATAATAGTACAGGCGTATGTTCACTTAGTATATTGTTCAGTCACTCAGTCAGTTCATATGATACATGTCTACTGTATCTAACTACTGAGCACACAGCTTGGCTCCTGACCTTGGGGGGATACCATATAGCACCTAAGAGAAACCTATAAAGAAATATGCACAGTACAGTCTGATTAGGGTCATAATGAATTACAGATAAAGTGATATGGAAATTCACTGAACAGAAGCTATGAAAGGCTGTGAAAGGGAGGAAAGAGTATTTACTATGGAATCATTGAAGGTGGGTTTGATTATCTACCCCAGTATCTAACAGCTCTTTAACTTCAGAAAAAAATCACTTATTATCTGCAGCACTCACTGACCTCATCTGTAAAATGAGAAGGATAAATGGTCCCTGTAGGATTGGAAGAAATAAATGAGATTGCATATATTTAAGCATTTAGTACTTAGCAGGTATTTGATAAGTGATTATTGATTGATTCATTCATAACGAAAAATGTTGCTGGCTTCAGCTGCACCAAGAGGAGATACTGGAAATGGATCTTGAAAAGCAATGAGTATCTTTATTTCAATTTATGCAAAAGTATTTCAAAAGGATATATATATATATATATAAATTGAATTTTTGCTTCATGAGCTGACAGATGAAACTACTGTTTCATCATAACTAGTCATAATTATGTCACAAGTAGTCATATAACATGAACCAAGGCAACTGAAAGAATAAAAATTAGTATGAGAGGAAAAAAAAAAAAAAGATTTTGAAAAGTGAGTAGAAATCCTTCCAGGCAGAGGGAAAGGACATTTTGAGCACATGCAAAGATGAAGTGATATAAGGCATGGGGATCTCTGGAGAGGTGGTGAGAAGGTCAGCAAAGATGGACTGTGAAGATTTAGGGCCGTGTCAGATAAAGAGAAGAGAGTGATGGAGATAGTTGATAGAAGGTGTAGTGTAATGTGAAAAGTTTGGATTATAGCAGTCAAGTGCTTTTCAAAATGTGATCCCTATGCTTCTTGCATTAAACCCAACAGGATTACTTCTTAGAAACACAGCTTCTGAGGTCCCAACCCAGACTTCTTGAATCAGAATCTCTGAGAGCAGGTTGTGAAGAAACTACAGTTTTTACAATCTACCGGGAGATTTTAAGATACCTTATAGTGTGAGAACACCTGTTAATAGAAAGCCAAGGGAAATGTTTAAGTGGGTAATTATGAGAAAAGGAGAGATTAAGACTCCATACACTGTGTCACTGTGTTTTTTTTTCTTTAGGAATTTGGAGTATATTTTATTCAATATATCCATCCATGTAGGATTTTGATATTGCTGAGTTAAACTTAACACATATGAGACAGATTCACTACTGGGATATACCAAATAATGGTATTCTTTTTTTATAGCCAAGAATCAGACTAGACTATGAATGATTCTGTAGCAAATAAAATAGAGCAAGATGGCTGATAATAAAAATGAACACTTTCTAAAAGCATTTAACACTCAAGGAGATGGAGCAGGGAGAAGATGTATGCTTTTGAAATGGGAAGAGGGGTGGGAGAAAAGGAAAAAGGAAACAGCATAAATTTTCAGAGTTATGGTAAATGTCACAGAGAATTCAACAATTTTCTTTGCAGAATTTAGAAAATGAGTGCACATAATTCCAACTGGGTGATATCACAGGGAATTTGAAAAGTACCCTGAGGCAATTCAGGGAGCTGCTTTTATATTCAAGCTGAATGAAAGAAACCATCTATATTTCAACTAGGCATGCATACACACGCGCACGCGCACACCCATTGACTGCATGCAAATGTACACCACAAAAGCACTTAATCACAAAAATATACTCTTAGGCTGAAGGTGCAGCAGGTAGGATTACCTTGTGGATGCCCTATATCCATCTACCCAGTCCCCAAAGTCAGGACTCAGATTTTAAGCCAAAATGATCAACCAGCTGCAATTCAACCTCAGACATTTCGGGGGGCGGGGGGGAGTGTTGAATAGATAAACAATGTCAGTTCCTTGTTTTTCTGACTAAAGCCTTACAATTACATAAGCACAGACTTCTGTGCTGTTTAGATGTCTATTTGCAGAGAACTGCATTGAGGAACAGCCTGTAATTTCTGGCAGCCTTGTGAATAAACAACGTGTTAGAGGCTGAATCTTCTGAACCAGTTTCTTGCTTTCCTTCACTTGCTAAATGCAGATCAGTAAAGAAAGGAAAGGAAACTGGTAACATGTCTGAGACTAGGGAGGGTCATGTTAGGTAAACCAAAGGGAAAAAAAAAAGCAAACTGCCCATCATCTGGGAAGCAATTTCAACACATAATAGCATAAAGAAAAGGAATAATATTTCTGAAGCTGAAAGACAAACACGTACTTTCATGTCCATAGAGATTTGGGCAATAGAAGTGAGGGATGTCAGTAAAGAACCCAAAATGGAGCTCTAAAGGGTTATTGTTGGTTGGGTTCATTCATTCATCCATCCATTCAACTAAGATTTATTTAACCATTACATTATCATGCTCTGTGCAAGGTGGTAGGGATACAACAATAAACCTGAAATAGTGCCTTTCGTCAAGGTGCACACATTTCCATGGGAGAGATAGATGTAGAAAAAAAAATTATAAAATAGTATGTATAAATGTAACTAAAAGCACACAAATAGTGGTTAAGGGCATTAAAAAAAAAAAAACCCAAGAGCAACAAAGTACTTCAGACCACATGTGTATGCAATAGAAAAGAAAGAGCAGAGAAAGTCCATAAGAATGCGTGAGGGGAAATTATTAATAGTATGATGTTCTGGCCAGCTTTTATGAAGTATCTGGAACTTGCTTGATATATTACCACTTACATAACATTAATTTGATCATGTTGCATTCAGCTAGAACATGAGTTCTGAAGATAAAACAATGTTACAGTAATGTAGCTAGAATGATACATGTCCTGGCTGCTGCTCTCAGGATGAAGTGGGGAAAGATGAAAGCAAAATGTGTGGTCAGGACCTTCATCTCTCTGAGTCAGAAAGTTTTAGAAACTGAAATCATTTGCTTAATTGAAGTAAGTTCGGGATTATATTCTCTCTTCTCACAGTCCAAGAAATGAAAAATTGTAGAGTAGAATCAGCTCAAATTAAGCCTTAAGCTTTGGAATATATGATTTCTTTGTTTTACTCATTCAGAGACAGTATATGAGCAGAAGGAACTGGCATTTATTGAATACCTACTTTGCATATGGTTCTATGTCTAGGGCTTAATATAATTTACCTTATATATTAGCTCTGTGGAGGAGGATCATGGAAACGACAATATTTCCTAGAGATTCCTGGATTCAAATCTCAGTTCCTCAACTTATAAGTTGTATGATCCTGGTCAAGATACTTAACCTCTGGACCTCAGATTTTTCATCTGAAAGATGTTTGTATTAAAAAAACCTTTCTCAGTAATTGTTACAACCATTAAATTATTTACTATAAATAAAATACTTGGAGTAATACCTGATCCAAAATAAACACCAACAAATGTTAGCTACTCTTTCAGCTTTTAGTACTATATAATATTCTTTTTAGTTGATCCTCTGGGGAAAAATCTCTTTCATTTATTTTAAAAATTAGCATACTAAAAATATAAGGAATACAATTTGATAAAGTGTAGTGACAATGAGTTTACAGTAAGCATCTTGATTAATGGTGAAACGTGAAAAGCTTTTTCTCTGAGCCCAGGAAGCAGAAAAGAAAGCCTTTTACCATCACCATTATCCAAAAATGCACTTGATATTCTAGGCTGGATGTTAAGGCAAGAAGAAAAGAAAGGTATAAGGACAAAAAAGAAAAAGTAAACTGTCACTATTCGTAAGTAATGTGATGATATATATAAAAAATTCCAAGAGTTATTGGAATTAAAAGTGGATTGATCAAGGTTGCCAGATATAAGATCAATATACAAAATGAGATTTGCCAAAGGTTAGAAGTATACTTCTAAAAGTATACTCCTTTTAACTTTTGTCTTATTAACTCTTTCATTCCCCCATATAAGAAATATTTTTAAGAACCTGCTATCTGTCAGAGTCCTCCTACCTTACTGCAGAGTCTTAGCTTTCTGGAAAATCCTTAGTTTCCCAGCTGTTCAGCAAAGTATTGCCAATAACATGCCTAGTCCAAAATCCTGTAAAGTTAGGAGTGGCTTGGGCAGATTCTGGAGATCCTAGAGCCTTGGCCACATAGAATGTCTCTCCTCTTATCTAGAGCCTCTGAGGGGTTATGGGGGGTTTGCACATGAGAGCAGAGAAGCAGGCAAACATCTTCAGGATGAGTTAGCATAGTACTCAGAGGAGGAGCTTTTCTGCCCAACTTGCTTAGGAAGTACTTTTTTAATGATGTGGGTTTTTTTTTTAATTTATTTTTTATTAAAATATATTCAATTTACCATGTTGTGTTAGCTCATTAGTTTCTGGTGTATAGCAAAGTGATTCAGATATATGTGTACATATATGTCCTCTTTCATATTCTTTCCATTATGGTTTAGTATAGAATAGTTCCCTGTGATATACAGCAGGTAGGACCTTGTTTATCCATTCTATATATGATAATTTGCATCTGCTGATCCTAAACTCTCCATCCATCCCTCTCCTACCTCACCTGCCTTGGGAACTGCAAGTCTTTTTTGTATGTCTGTGAGTCTGTTTCAAAAATAAGTTCATTTGTGTCATATTTTAGATTCCACCTATAACTGGATATCATACTGTATTTATCTTTTTCTTTCCAATATATGTAATCTCTAGGTTCTAGTATGGTAATCTCTAGGTTCATCCACATTCCTGCAAATTGCATTATTTCATTCTTTTTTATGGCTGATTAGTATTTTATTGTTTAATGTGTCTTTAACTGTGGGTGGCAACCTGTAAGTGGGTCAAAAAAATGACTATATAACATATATGTGTGTTTATATATATATGTACATATTTTCTGCATTTTTGAGCTTTTAAAAATATTTTACTTAAAAATACCAAGGTATTTGTTTTTAGGCATGTAACATTAGTACCTTGTACCATTTTTAGAAAGGAGAATCCAGATCCTGAGGGCTCTCAGCTGTCTGAACACCTTCAATTTTAGGTGTCCTACTGGGAGACAGAACCAAGTTTAGGGAGATAATACCAGAAAACACAGGGAGGATAAATATGCTATGAATGAGCACAGCCAAGTAGAGGCATATTATCTCAAGAAGCATCAGGAAACTTGGGAAGATGCTTTGTTATGCCCTTGTCACTATGTTGTGCAGTTCCACACAAAACAAAGACCTGCTTTCCAGTGTTTATAAAAGGAGCTAGTTCTCTTAGAAGACACATGGAGGGGAACTGATTAATAAGGTACAGTTGTCCTCTCTAGTGAAGTCTTTAATATTCCTTTAGTTTCTGGGATCTGTAATGTTTCATCCATCTTAACATTGTCAAACCAATATCAAAATGGGGATATAAACATATACTTGAATGCCTTTTACAAACCAGAAACTTTAAAATCCTTGATCTCATTTAATCTATATACTGATCCTGTACAAAATATATTATTCTCCTTATTTACAAATGTGTAGCTGATAGTTCAAGATCACTGGGTTAATAGGTGATACATGCAAGAGTTATTCCAGGACTAGCTCCCCAGTACCACCAGAGGACACTTTCCTCTCTGCATCATACTTCCTGTCTAACTGCAATTAGAGCATCCAGTTCACTTTCTTTTGATATCATTTATTTATATTCTTGGGCTTCTCTGGTGGCTCAGAGGTTAAAGCGTCTGCCTCCAAAGTGAGAGACCTGGTTTCGATTTCTGGGTCGGGAAGATCCCCTGGAGAAAGAAATGGTAACCCACTCCAGTATTCTTGCCTGGAGAATCCCAAGGACTGAGGAGCCTGGCAGGCTACTACAGTCCATGGGGTCACAAAGAGTCGGACACGACTGAGTGACTTCACGTTCACTTTCACTTTCATTTATATTCTTACTTTGATGCAGACTTGCAAATTTTTCTTTTTCTGTATATTTGGTTGTGATCTTATCATGGGACTGGTAGTCCCAACGTTTCTTCAGTTCAGCTCAGTTCAGTCACTCAGTCGTGTCCGACTCTTTGTGACCCCATGAACCGCAGCACGCCAGGCCTCCCTGTCCATCACCAACTCCCAGAGTCCACCCAAACCCATGTCCATTGAGTCGGTGATACCATCCAACCATCTCATCCTCTGTCGTTCCCTTCTCCTCCTGCCCTAAACTTTCCCAGCATCAGGGTCTTTTCCAATGAGTCAGTTCTTTGCATCAGGTGGCCAAAGTATTGGAGTTTCAGCTTCAACATCAATCCTTCCAATGAACACCCAGGACTGTTTTGCAAAAATCAAAACAAATCTTTGGAATCTTAGTTTTGAAGACTAACTTCCTTAAGAACTGGCATTCTTTATCACTTGAACTAAATAACCTTTCTCCACAGAACATGCAGTTTTGTCTAAAAAGAGTAATGTGGTGTGTAACTCCATTAATTCTTTACTCTATTTCTCCATCTTCCAATATTCAGAATGAGAGTGTCCTCTTGGCAGATTATCAAAACTTTCTTGTTTATTGCTGGCTTTGTACTATTTTCCCATTTTACTCGTATTTGTACTATTTTCTCATTTTACTCGTATTTGGTCTGTTTTGATGTCAGGTGAACAAAGGGGTGCCTTGGGCACACAGCAGAAAGGTCAGTTTGGATCTGTCTGGAACTGAGTGTCCTTCATTCCAGTCATGGCATGCTCTCATTGCACTGCCACTGTCCATAATGCTCACCAGTCTGAGGATGTGCTTAGCCCCTTGCCAGGAGGGAGGTATGACCCTCCTGGGATAGTGGGTAGGTGGATAGTGATTGTGTGGAGTTGGCAGCATCTTCAGCTATGCTTTGATTATCTCAGCCAGCTCAGACATTGCTTTCTGATAATGCAAGTACTCACTATGGATTGAGACTCTTTCCCAGAGCAGGCTATTTTATAGCCATCTAGCAGGATATCAATAAGATATTGAAAGGATACTTGTGTTTTTGAGACCTAAGCAGTAGGAGCTGAAATGCTTGTCCATTAGGAAATGGAGCTCTCGGTCTGCAGCATGAAATGGAATCTCAAAGGCACTATTGCTGGCAGGTGCTTCAATACTAGAGAGGTAATTGTTGCAGTATTGATTTTCCTGGGTCTCCTGTTATAGCAAACAGTCATCTTAATCTGCAAGAGCTCAAGTAAATGCTTAACATCCTATTGATGTTGAGTGCCATTTCTTGCTTTGGGATCTTGAGGCATTGTTTCCCACAGTGCATGAGACTGTTGTAAAGATTTCATTTCAAAGTGTTCCGATGTGCCTTGTCATAAATAGATAAATTTAACAGTGTAAACATCAGACCCTCCCATGTTTAATAATCACCTTAGTCAGTCAGTTACTTGTTAACCCCAACATCTGCTTCCTTTATCCCTCCCTTCACCAGGGCAGTGGCCCCTAGGTACCCTGCCATTTTCTTAGAAAAGATGTCCAAGGCAGGACTTGTCCGGAAGTGTGGAGGCTGGGGAAATTATATGGTGGAGAGCCTGAGAAAAGAATGTCTTTCTTCCCTCCTCTGATAAGAGACACTTGCAGGTGATGGAGCAAAGATGTATGGAAGCTGACTTCCTTCTCAAGTGACAGGGATTCTGTTTCTCTACAACTGTGGTGTGGCTATGGTTTGATTGTCTAAGCAACTCACTCTAGTCCTTTCAGCTCTTTTTTCCAGAATAAATCACTATAGCAGGATTTGTGTTTCCTAATTTAATTTCTTGATGGGAGAAATCTGATTAACTCAGCTCAGCCCAACAACAGGTTACCCTTGGGTCAGGAGCTTACCTTGATCTAATTACCTGTGGATAAATTACAAAGTTAGGATCCCACGGGCAGAAGTTTTCTTAGTAGGGCAAACTCCAACAGTAGGGGAAAAAAAGCCTACAAAGGGGCACCTAAGTTGTCAACATTAATTTTCTCTGATAGAAATAATTTAAAAATTATATACTTATGTATACATATGGTTGCTAAGTCATGTCCAACTCTTTTGCGACCTCATGGACTCTATCTAGCCTGCCAGGCTTCTCTGTCCATGGGATTTCCCAGGCAAGAATACTGGAAATAGGTTGCTATCTCCTTCTCCAGGGGATCTTCTTGACCCAGGGATTAAGAAACCCAGGTCTCCTGCATTGGCAGGCAGATTCTTTACCACTGAGCCACCAGAGAAACCCCAATTTAAAAATTACAAATTTAATATACTAGTGTCCCAGTGATTTATTTGTTATGAGAAAAGTATTGGCTATCCTGTATAGAATTTTACCCAGAGAAAACACCCATTTTAGATTTGCTTTTACTGATTTGCATCCACAGCAAGAGATGTGATAAGTTCTAGGAAACGTAGTAAAGGCATGTTATTGAAAACATTGCACACTGTATCATGTAGTCCTCTTAATAAGAATGTAGGGACAAGATCTTTGTAATGGTCTAAAGTCCAAAAAAAAAAAAATTTGAGAGACTGTGTTGACTTCGCAATATGGACATTTTGACTGATAAATTATTGTGTTTGTCTTTCCTTTGGCTGCTGGGAAGCTCAGAACCAAATTTGTAGGCCACTTCCAGCAAGTGTATGGTGTCTTAGGTTGCGTGTTCTTGTTTATTCATCTTCCGTGTGGCTTCTCTTATAGTCCACCTGTGATCCTTGTTTTTCGTGCGCAGTCTCTTCTCTTGCTGACTCAGTTGCTTCCTGCCATCTCCCCAACACTTCCAGTTCCAAAGATACTCTAGAAACCTTACTCGATCCTCAGGGAAGAGGCGGCTCTAAAGTAGTTCAAAGTCAAAATGGAATTCCTAGCTTAACTAAATTATGCTACCATAGTGAAGGAGAAGGTAGAGATTTTAGTGAAAGAACTAACCAAATTAATGACAAAACAAGCTGAGAGATATCACTTATATGTCTTCATTTCTATTTTTTTCTGTCTACTAAGAAATTGGTGTGGTGAGCTGAGGACTGGAAGTGCCTTCTGCTTGGGAGGCACTCTGTGTCTGAAGGCCCAGTAGGAAGCTGAAAAGGGTCCAGAGAAAAGGAAGCTCAAATCAGCTTATTAGGTTGATCTCTAGACTCATCTTTAAAACTAGTCAGGTGGGAATATAAATATGTGCAGCCAGAATGGGAAACAGTGAGACTTTTGAGGTTCCTTAAAAAGTTAAAACTAGAACTGCCCTCTGGCTTAGCAATTTCCCTTTTGAGTATATATCCAAAGGAAATTAAATCACTACATCAAAAAGAATCTGCACCCCCATGTTCACTGCAGCATTATTTACAGTAGCCAACACATGGAAGTAACCTAAATGTTGATCAGTGGATGAATGGATAAAGATAATGTGACATATATACACAACAAAATATTCTTCAGTCATAAAAAGAAAAAAAAAATTGCTATTTGTGACAACATGGGTAGGCCTTGAGGGTATTATGTTTAGTGAAATAAGACAGTGAAAGACAAATTCTGTATGATTTTACTTATACGTGGAATCTAAAACGTAAACAAATGTGTAGAACAGAGACAGACTGGTGGTTGCCAGGGAGGGGAGTTTGCCAGAGGTGGAGGAAATCAGTGAAGGTGGTCAAAAAGTTAAAACTTCCAGTTAGAAGATAAATACATTCTGGGGATGTAATGTACAGTATGGTGACTGTCATTCAAAATTCTGCATTGCATATTTGAAAGTTCCTAAGAGTAGATTTTAAAAGTTCTTATCACAAGAAAACACAGTTTCTATCTGAAGTGATTGATGTTAATTAGGCTTATGGTGGTAATAATTTCACAATATAGATACATATAAAATCTTTATGTTGTATATCTTGAGCTAATATGTGTTACATGTCAACTCTATCTCAATAATATTGAAAAATAAATTAAAGGAGTTGGAGGGGTTACTCAGTGCCCATGATAGCACTAGCTTAGCTCAGCAGGTCAACTGGGGCAAAGCCCTACTAGAGAAGAGTCTGTGGTTTTGGAGTGTGCCTTATGCCTCTGGTTTTCAGGCCATAATGAATATGCTAGTAACTGGAACAGAGATTTGGATTCTTGCTGCTGAGAAAATGAGTAACAGTAACAGTTTCTTCATCAATTTATTTAATTCTGTTACAGTGTATTTATGTTTGAAAACTGCCTCAAATCCCTTTGTGAGTCAAACAGGATATGTGTGCATGAGTGAAATAACATAACTATTTAAAATGCAGGGAGAGTAAGCGATGTTCCCAGCGATACCATTATTCTCCCACTCAGTGATCTATTACAATGCCTCAAGTCCACCGTTAGAAAACCATTAGAAAAACTCTGAGATAAGTCAGTTTCTCCAAAAATCAGGATCACAATGGACAAATTTTCTCCCATCTACACACTAGTACTTTACAATTTTACCTCAAATACTCTGTAAACTGAAAACCATTTACAATGTAAAAAAATGTTTTAAATAGAGCTTTTAGTTTCCATAATTTGGATTAAAATTCAAATTTTAATTCAGTTCAGTTCAGTCCCTCAGTCATGTTCAACTCTTTGGGACCCCATTGACTGCAGCATGCCAGGCCTCCCTGTCCATCCTCAACTCTCGGAGTTTACTCAAACTCATATCTGTTGAGTTGGTGATGCCATCCAACCATCTCATCCTCTGTTGTCCCCTTCTCCTCCTGCCCTCAATCTTTCCCAGCATCAGGGTCTTTTCAAATGAGTCAGTTCTTTGCATCAGGTGACCAAAGTATTTCATTGGATTATTTGCTAACTGGGAAATCAAAAGGAAGGACCCTGGCACAATGAGATAGAGAACAGATAGATCATAACTGCATGGAAGATGATGATCAAGGGAAAGCATAAGATTGACTCAGAGCTGCTGCTGTTCATCCTTCCTGTGTAAGGCAAACCTTGAGAGATAAATCTTCCAGGGGAAGACCAGCTCTGCCCCAAGGGGCTAAGTAAATAATACAGTGATTACTTGGTTCAAATCCTGGCCCTACCAATTACTAGTTGTCATAATCTTGAACAAGTGAAAACTTTTCTGTGTTGTTTTTCCATCGATGAAATGAAGACAGTAGAATAATATTAATAATGAAGCTATGAGGACTGAATGAGTTGATACTGGAAAAGTGTTTTGCACAGTTCCTGGCATATAATAATCACTTGTTGTTCAGTAGCTCAGTTGTGTCTGACTCTCTGATGCTGTGGAGTGCAACATGCCAGGCTTCCCTGTTCTTCACTATCTCTCAGAGTTTGCTCAAACTCATGTCCATTGAGTCAATGATGCCATCCAACCATCTTATGCCTCTGTTGCCCTCTCTCCTCCTGCCCTCAATCTTACTCAGCATCAGGGTGTTTTTCCAGTGAGTCAGTTCTTAATCACTGCCGTTGGTTAATAAAATATGAAAAAAAAATTTTTTAATTGGTGGTCCAGGGAGAGACTGAGTATCATGGAGGTCAGAAATTGCCTGTGATATTAAATTTTTTCCATTTAAAGAGACATACTGAAAGGTATAGGATAGCTTAGAAGTGGAGAGTTGGGTGAGACAGTATTCAAATCCAGTGAAAGAGAAAGATAAAAGAGCAGATTTGGGAACTATTTCAAGGAAAAAGCAGAATTTGATGACAGATGGAGTGGAAAAGTTTTTTGTTTTTAGAAGCACAGGTAGTACAGTCCTTGAAATCAAGAGTGGAAGTTACTCAAAGTGCACATTCCTGACATGTGTGCCAAAGTGTCCTGGGCCTGTTCTGAGGATAGGTGTTGATTAGGTGGTGATAGACACTTCTAATGAGTGAGCAGTGGCAGGACATTGCACAAAACTGCCCAGCAGAAACATGAGCCACATATGTGTTTTAACATTTTCTAGCAGTCCCCTTAAAAAAAGAAGCAAAAAAAAATTTTTAATCAATGTTAATACTATATTTTAATTAAACTAATATATCAAAAATATTTTAGACTATATAATCAATTTTTAAATTAATGAGATATTTTACTGTTTAAAAATTGTCTGAAATCTGATGTGTATCTTACACTTTCAGCACAACTAAATTTTAACACTTCAAAATACATGTAGCTAGTGGCTGTGTATTGTACAGTATCTGTACTTTCAGTGAAAAGAATCCTTGTCATCAGTCCTTGTCTTGGAATGTAGTATCCTCTTGTCCACCAGGTTAATATTCAGTTGTTCCATTTTGGTCATCCATGGTTCTAACTATAGGTATTAAGCTTCTATTCTGTGTTGGGCCTTGGATTAGGTGCTGGGGCTTCAAAGATGTCTATAGAGAGTATAATTTTATATCCCAGGGAAGTTTTGACTGGATTACACTAGTTCTTTTTTGGGTTTTCCAAGTGAATTCAACTAAATCAGACTAGTTTGAATATGACCAATTGAAAACTAAATCAGACTGTTTTAAGCAAGCAAGCCAGTGTGAACTTGTTTTAAGAAGAGCAAAGATTTCTGGCTAGTTCCTTTGGGTTACTGCTTAGTTATGCTATTGAAAAGTAGTTCTGATTTTACATGGTTCTAGTCAAAGCTGTAGTTTTTCCAGTAGTCATGTATGAATGTGAGAGTTGGAATATAAAGAAAGCTGAGTGCCGAAGAATTGATGCTTTTGAACTGTGGTGTTGGAGAAGACTCTTGAGAGTCCCTTGGTCTGCAAGGAGATCCAACTAGTCCATCCTAAAGGAAATGAGTCATGAATATTCATCGGAAGGACTGATGCTGAAGCTGAAACTCAAATACTTAGGCCACCTGATGCGAAGAACTGACTCATTTGAGAAGACCCTGATACTGGGAAAGATTGAAGGTGGGAGCAGAAGGGGACAACAGAGAATGAGATGGTTGGATGGCATCACCAAATCAGTGGACATTAGTTTGAATAAGCTCCATGAGTTTGTGATGGACAGGGAAGCCTGGCATGCTGCAGTCCATGGGGTCACAAAGAGTCTGACAAACCTGAGCGACTGAACTGAACTGAACTAGCCTTTTGATTACTTAGTTTTACTTGGACTTTGTGTACTCTAGTCATTTCAAAATGGTAAATAATACATAATAGATGCAATAATGTCTTGCCAATTCAGAGTTGAGCAGTCTGTTCTAAGAATATTAAACATTGTAAGTCACTTATGAGCAGGTAGATGTCGCCAAACACAGAACACCATAAGAAAAAAGACAGAAACCAGAATATAAGAATTGGGTCCTAACATCATAGCTACTCTGTCAATAAGCCTGACTTTAGTCTGAAATGACAAGATTATTGTATTGAGAGTCTTCAAACCTCCTAAATTTGGGAATATTTATTCCCTGAAAGAGATACAAACATAAAACACTGAGTTAAGGTTAAATAGCCTTAGCTGTGAGTTATATCTGATTGGGCAACAAGCTATTCAGAGATTCCTAAAGATTAGAGCATTACATGTCAGTGAGTGGTGAAAGATATGGGATTGGACTTCAGTTTACCTTGGGTCAATGTGAGGCTCCTGTATCAGAGAAAGAAGCATCAAAAATAAGAAAGGAGAGAAGGGTGACAAGATGCTGAGCACACTCATTCACCTAACTAGAGTATGTAGCTTGAGCCTGGGTGACACAGGTCTGTGGAAAGATTCCCAACAATGCTTTGGGTCTTGAGAAAGAGGTACCGATGAATTGATGCAAGGGTAGTCTGCAGGGAGATAAGTTAGGTTTACTTTACTGCAGAATTTTTGCCATTCTATCCATGCTGCCTAACATTATGACTGGTTTTTCATAAGTTAACCTCTCAATCTTTTTTAGGTCTGTCGTCTCAGAAGCATTCAGTGGCTTCTATTGGGCTACCAAACCTATATAGATGATAGATAGATTTTTGTCACTTGCCTTATATTTCCTTGCAGGCTATAAGGCTAATTTTCTTGCCACTTTCAAGTGCTTATAACCTCCATTGTCAGAATTCTTATGTTTTCCATTTCATGTTAACTTATCATTCATGTTGGTCTCCCTGTTTTCATTCATTTTTCTCTATGCTTATTAAAATTCTACCCATTCAACAGGGCCAATACAAGGTCTTGCTCCCTGCCTGTTGTCTCTAGTTTCATAGATCTCATTTTCCACTGAATCTTCTAGTCTTGGTCCACATCACACAACTTGTCACCTTATCTTATTCCTTGAGAATTTCATCAGTGTTAACCTCAACACCCAAGCAGTTTGAAAGATCTTCAATAGCAAGAATTGTGTTTTTGTAATCTCTCCTCACCAGCATTATAGGGTTATGAATATGTAACTCCTTAGTGTATTTACTTAAAATGGGTTTTGATGATTACTATGTGCTTGCTACTTGAGATGCAGCACAGAGTTAAGGACCCTGGCTTCATGTAGTTGGTAATCCAGTGGGAGAATAATTAAGTTTGTAATGAATAAATAAATCAGTTCAATTTTTAACTTGATAATTTTTATAATGAAAATTAAGCCAGTGAGACAAAAAGAGAAAAAGGTGTTATAGGTAAAATTTAGTTAGACAGAGATTTATTTTAAGGAATTGGCTCCCTTGATTTTGGAACCTGGCAAATGCAAAATCTGCAGGATTAGAACAGGAGATCCAGGAAGGAATTGCAGTTTGAGTCCAAAGGCTGTCTGCTGGCAAAATTCCCTCTTCTTCCAACAAGGTCAGTCACTTTTCAACTAAGGCTGTCAGCTGATTAGTGATGCCTACTGACATTAAGGGGAACAGTCTGCTTTAGTCAAAGTCTGCTGATTTAAGTGGTACTCTCATCTAAAAATATCTCCTAGAAACATTTGAAATAAAGATTGATTAAATATCTGCGTACTATGGCCTAGCCAAGTTGGCATGTAAAATGAGCCATCTCCAGAACCAAGTTGAAGTTTGGAAGATAGGTTTGGGTTAGTTAAAAGAAGGTGATCAGGAAGGGTGATCCTGAAAGAAAGAATAGATCTAGAAGTATGAAACACAACATGTGTGTACAGATCTATAAGCAGATCACTATATTAAGAGTATAAACTATAAATTAGAAAATTGTGGAAAGAAATCCTGAGGACATCTGTTGGAGCCAGGTCACGGAAGGTCTTGTGTGGCATGTTCAGAAACTTTGACATCATTCTGTAGATAGTAGGGAGTGAGTGAAGTCTCTCTACTTAGATTTGCATGTTACACAGATTACTTTGGCTGTGGTATAAATAATGAATTTGTGAGAACAAAACTGAGGATGGAGAAACCAGTTATAGAAGCATTGTAGTGGTCCTCAAGAGCCATGGTTAAAGTGAGAATCATATGAGTGGTTATAATGCTAAACACAGGATATTTAAGAATATACTATGTTCAAGAAATATTTGAAGCAAATTCAAGAAATACTTGTCAGGCAAAGTAAACAGAACTTAATGATTAGATGTGTAGAGAGGGAAGAGAGGAACTTCCTGTACTTAGTTTGGATGCTCGAGTGTATTTAAGCTTTATTATTTGAGATGAAAATATAGGGGCATGCAGGAATTTGTGGAGGACCGAGGTGGGGAAGACAGAGCCTTGATTCATAAAATGAATTCATATTTGAATATGTGAAGTATGAAAAGCCAATGGAACTACAAGAGAGTTGTGCAAAAAACTTTGTGTGTCTTAAGTTCAAAGGAGTTATGGGAACTTAAGACAAACTTTTAGGACACATCAGCATACAGATAGTAATGTTCTACAAGAACTTGAATGAAACTGACCGAATAGAGTCTGAAGAGAAAAAGATCAGTGAACCAAAGACAGTGGGGGAGAATCTCACAAAGAGGCCTGGAAAGGCATAGTGAGGGAGGTAGAAGCACCAAGTATCAGAGAAGTAAAGATAAATGGAGGAACTAAAAGGAATAAGGGACCCAATGCCAGTGCAACAGTGAGTTCAAGAAAGATAACCTCTTGTTCAGGGTTTATTTGGCAACAGCGAAGCCATCATCAGGGCTCACAAACTCAACTACAGTAGAGTGATGAGAAGAAAACTGGATTGCTAACAGTTGAAGTTTGGTGCTGGAAAAGACTCTTGCAAGTGCCTTGGACTGCAAGGAGATCCAACCAGTCCATCCTAAAGGAGATCAGCCCTGGGTGTTCATTGGTAGGACTGATGTTGAAGCTGAAACTCCAATACTTTGGCCACCTGATGCAAAGAGCTGACTCATTGGAAAAGACCCTGATGCTGGGAAAGATTGAGGGTAGAAGGAGAAGGGGACGACAGAGGATGAGATGGTTGGATGGCATCACCGACTCAATGGACATGGGTTTGGGTGGACTCTGGGAGTTGGTGATGGGCAGGGAGGCCTGGCATGCTGTGGTTCATGGGGTTGCAAAGAGTCAGACACAACCGAGCGACTGAACTGAACTGAACTGAACTGAAGATTGAGTGAGAAGAGAATAATTGATGACAGTGACAATCCTTCAACAAAAACTCTAGCTGAAAATGAAGGGAAGAGAAAGATTCAGGTTAAAGAGAAGATTATAATTTTTAGTGTTAGGGAGACCTGAAGATGTTTATAGGCTATGGGAAGAGAACCACAGTGGTAAGTGTAGTACAGAGAGGAAAGCATTGATGGAGCACAGCAGGTTCCAGAGGAGATGGGGATGAGTCAGTGCAGGGGTTAGGCCCTGAACAGTGTCTGTGGCTAGAGGAAAGGGAGAATTTATTACCAGAAAAAAAAGAAAAAAAGAAAAGCATGTGTGGATGGGGAAGCCAAAAAGTGAAGGACTGTATGTTGATAGTCTCACTTCTTAAAAATAATAAAAGCTGAGATCATTATCAAAATGCAAGTGGGATGGAAATTAGAGTGATTTGGGGCATTTGCTGAAGCTTTGATATTGTGAGTACAGGGAATAGGAGAAGAAATTGCTAAGGAGTTTAACTCAAATTAGAGACTATGAATTTGTAGAGTATCTAGAATTAACTATTGTGTAATATTTGGAGTTGATGGAGCCAAAAGAGAAAGCCCTGTAGAGGCAAAGTATTGGTATATTGGTAACATGTTTTCAATGATCTATCACTTTAATTCTTCAGGCCTCTTTTCTTTTACTTTAGTATGTTATTATAGGTGTATTTCTTAAAATGTCACTATGATGTATCCTTTAAAAAGCCCACTCTCTGATCCTTTAAGTTTTATAGTATCCCTAACTATTTCAACTTCCTGTGAAAAAGAAGAATAATTAAAGTTTTCTAATGATAGAAGTCAAGGCTGTATATTGTCACCCTGCTTATTTAACTTATATGCAGAATATATCATATGAAATGTTGGGCTGGTTGAAGCACAAGCTGGAATCAAGATTGCCAGGAGAAATATCAATAACCTCAGATATGCAGATAACACCACCCTTATGGCAGAAAGTGAAGAAGAACTGAAGAGCCTCTTGATGAAAGTGAAAGAGGAGAGTGAAAAAGTTGGCTTAAAACTCAACATTCAGAAAACTAAGATCACAGCATCCAGTCCCATTACTGCATGGATAATAGATGGGGAAACAATGCAAACAGTGAGAGACTTTATTTTGAGGGGCTCCAAAATCACTGCAGATGGTGACTGCAGCCATGAAATTAAAAGACGCTTGCTCCTGGGGAGAAAAGCTATGACCGACCTAGACAGCATATTAAAAAGTATAGATATTACTTTGTCAACAAAGGTCCATCAAGTCAAAGCTGTGGTTTTTCCAGTAGTCATGTATGGATGTGAGAGTTGGACTATAAAAAAAGTTCAACACTGAAGAATTGATGTTTTTGAACTGTGGTGTTGAAGACTCTTGAGAGTCCCTTGGACTGCAAGGAGATCCAGCCAGTCCATCCTAAAGGAAATCAGTCCTGATTATTCATTGGAAGGACTGATGCTGAAGCTGAAACTCCAATACTTTGGCCACCGGATGTGAAGAACTGACTTTTTGGAAAAGATCCTAATGTTGGGAGAGATTGAAGATGAGAGGTGAAGGGGATGACAGAGGATAAGATGGTTAGATGGCATCACTGACTTGATGGACTTGAGTTTGAATAAACTTCAGAAATTGGTGATGGACAGGGAAGCCTGGTGTACTGCAGTCCATGGGGTCATAAAGAGTTGAGCATGACTGAGTGACTGAACTGAATGATAGAAAATTGTCCTCTCCAAATCCATGGTCCCAAACTATTAGGTAACTAACAATTATCTAAATGCATTTAAATAGTGCATTTCCTTCCAGCAAACCCCCACAAATCTGAATACAAAATTTTAAAGATATGCATATGCATACAGGTGCATATATTTGACACAATGCTGACCTTTTATTGCAAAACTATAAATACTGTTCATGCTGGGTAGTTCTCATAATTATTTTCTTTTTGTACTATTGAAAGAGAAGCAAATCTACTTCCTCTGTATTCATAGGAATGGAAATTAGTATTGGAAATAAGCAATTAAAATCCCCAAGAAAACGACATTAAGGATGAAGCACAATATGGTAAAAAATACCATATGGAGAGGACAAAATCTGATACTGAGCCAGAAGAAAATGGCCATAAGGGTCCAGGATTCAAGGACAAGCTTTCCCAGTTCCTTCACTCTCTGCAAGGTGCAGGATTTCCACACATATGGTGTTAGAATCTTTCACTGTTTTACAACCCCTGGTGTAAGACCATATGTGCTATAATCCACAATCACAACAGGATGAGATTGGAATTATCTGCCAATTTTTTTTCTTGGAGTTGATTGTGCTAAGGAGTTTTATACCTTGTTCCTATTGTTATAATTCATTGAATTAATTACAGAAGCTTTTAAATATTTAAATATCCCTACTGCCCCAGCTTCATATATGACTGATAGTTGTTCAGCCTTGTGCCCAAGATCACCACTGTAATGAATTTGGGCCTCAAACCTAATCTTACAGAGAATTCAATCAGCTAGTTGATTAGGCACTGATTTATACTTTTCTGTGGCTATCTTTGTTCTTGCTTCTTATTCAGAAATGCTGTAATTACTGAATCCTTCTCCTGTGACCCTGCTCCCATTTTGATTAGTTTTGAAAAGTTAAGAGTAGTATCTTGATATGCCAAATTTCCAGTTCTGGATTTTTCTTCTTTTTTGTTATTTTTTTTTTTTTTAATATAGCCAAGTTATGTAAAAGGTTAGAGATAGCTCCTGCAGTATTGCTTTAGCTTGACTAACCTTATGAGGAGTTGACATGTAGGGTGAGATTTCTCAACCTCGGCACTAGTGACATTTTGGACCAGATGATTCTTTGTTGTGGGCGGCTATCCTGTGCACTGTGTAATGTTTAACAGGATCCCTTGCCTCTGTTGACTAGATGCTAGCGGTTGCCCCCATGGTTATGACGATTAAAAATGTCCCCAGATATTGCCAAATATTCTCTGCGTGGCAAGACAGTTTCTGACTTAAAACTGATATAGGAATGGAGCAGCTTTGGGAACCTCATAATATATACCCATACCAATAGCTTCCTCTGCGAAGAGCAGACAACATTAGGAGGAGCAAAGTATTGAGTTGGCCAAAAAGTTCCTTTGGTTTTAAGTAAAAATAAAAGACACTTTTTTTTTTTAATTTTCACAGAGAACTTTACTCAACAGCATATTCACCATTTTGTTCCACTATCTTCTGTCATTTTTCAGGCAATTTCATAATTCCATCTTCCCAAAACTTTTTCTTTTTGAGCAAAGAACTGTTCCAGGTGCCTTTTATGGTCTTCCAGGGAATTGACATTTTTTCCATTAAAATAATTTTGTAAGGACTAAAATAAATGGAAATCCAAAGGTGCAATATTTGGTAAATACAGTGTGTGAATCAGAACTTCCCAGCCACGCTTTAATGATTTTTGCCTGGTCATCAAAGAAACATGCAGTCTTGTGTTAGTCTGATGGAAGATTATGCATTTTCTGTTGACTCATTCTAGATGCTTTTCATTGAGGCTGCTTTCAATTAGTCTACTTGGGAGCAGTGCTTGTTGCAATTAATCTAATCATTTGGTTTTCCGGGAGGAACTCATAAGAGAGGACTCCCTTCTCTGGATGAAGACTGGCCCAACACATGGTTGGTGGTGGTTCATTTTGCTTGCCCCATGATCTCTTCCATCTTCCATTGTTGTCCAATATCCACTTTTCATCGCCTGTCACAGTTTTTTTTTTTTTTCAAATGAAATGTTTTCCTTTTGTTTAAGTAGAGAATTGCATGCAGAAATATGGTTAAGAAGATTTTTTTCATTTACCTTATGTGGAACCCAAACATCAAAGCAATTAACATAACCAAGGTGATGCAAATGATTTCCAGTGCTTGATTTAGATATTTTGAGTATGTCAGCTATTTCTTACATGGTATACCATGGATTGTTCTCAGTTAATGTCTCAATTTGATTGCTATCAGCTTCAACTGGTCTACTTGACTGGAGCATTGTCCAGAGAAAAATCTCCAGCGTGAAATTTTGCAAACCACTTTTGACATGTTCATCAGTCATAGCACCTTCTCCATACACTGCACAACTTATTTTTTTGTATTTCAGTTTCATTTTTACCTTTCTTGAAATAACAAAGCAGAATATTCAATTTTTTCTTCTTTTTGTCCATGTTAAATATTAATATGGCTATATAAAAATTCACCAGTTTTGATAAGGTTTTTTTAAATGCACACTGATATGATAGCTGTCACAATACAATCTGAAAAAAAGATTGTTTTGCATGAAGTTAAAGACACTAAACAATGCTAGAGCCATCTTACAGAAAGAGAAAAAAAGAAACTGAAAGAACTTTGGCCAACCTAATTCTATCACTTATCACAATATTTTACGAGTATAAAATACTATCAAATTCTGAGAAAACGTGTGTGTGTATGTGTTTGAGCATGTACGTGTGTGTGTTTGAAGAAGGTGAAGAATTCCTGAAGTTAGAAACTAAAGGCAAAATTACCACTGAATAGGAACAAAGAACAGAATGGAGTGACTATGGACACTGAAAGCAAAATTCTCTGTCAAGACTTTTCTCAATTCTGTCTCAGTTAAGTCTTAGTTGCTTAGTCGTGTCCAACTCTTTGTGACCCCATGGACTGTGGCCCATTCAGCTCCTCTGTTCGTGGAATTTTCCAGGCAGGAATACTGGAGTGGGTTGCCATGCTCTTCTCCAGTCTCGATTAAACTAGTCAGTAAAAATTGATCACTTTTCCTCTCATCCCTAACACCTAGTCTGTTACCAAATTCCACTGATTTTCATCTTTCATATCTCTCTTAATCCTATCCACTAGTTTCCATTTTTATTACCACCTTCCTAGTCCACATTTTTGGAGAAAGCAATGGCACCCCACTCCAGTACTCTTGCCTGGCAAATCCCATGGACGGAGGAGCCTGGTAGGCTGCGGTCCATGGGGTTGCTGGGAGTGGGCACGACTGAGCGACTTCACTTTCGCTTTTCACTTTCACGCACTGGAGAAGGAAATGGCAACCCACTCCAGTGTTCTTGCCTGGAGAATCCCAGGGACGGGGGAACCTGGTGGGCTACCGTCTATTGGGTCGCACAGAGTCGGACACAACTGAATCGATTTAGCAGCAGCAGTCCACATTTTTACCATCTCTGTCTAGCCTATTCCAGTGTCACTTAATCGCCTTCTGGATTCAACCTGGTGATATGTCAGTTCCTTCTCTATACTGTAGTCAACATGACATTTTCAAAAACCCAAATCCAGTCATGGACCACTGCTGCTTTACAACCTTCAAAGTGTTTCACTGCCTTTAAGATAAAAAACAAAACTCTGTAATGTGGCCAAACAGTCCCTAAATGATCTCTCACCTACATCCTTTAACCAGATGTTATGATATATTCCCATTTCACTCGTTAAGCTTTCGCTTTGTTTGCAAATACTATTCCTTCTATCCTGAATGTACTTCCCTTTCCCCATTCTTTAAATCTCAGTTGTAGCAGAATATTTTTTTTTTTAAACTGTAAAGAATGCTTGCTCCATGAGGGCAGGGAGAAATCTGGTCCTTTTGGGTCAACTGTATCTCCAAAGATCAGTAACACAATGACAGCATATAGCAGGTGTCCAATAAATATTGGTTCATCACCGAATGAATAATTAGATACATTCTCTTGCTGAGAAATCTGTGACGTTTTGAAGGGGCTTCATCTTCTTAATGTATCATTTTTTCCTCCACTAAATAAACAAATGTTACTCATTCAGCCTGATTGCACCACGATCAGGTCATGTGTCAATTATGCTGTGAGCTTTTAGTGGGCAAACACACTGCACTCAATATTTTTGCTTTTCCCCCAGGGGCCTCACTAAGTGCCAGAGGTGATTAAATGCAAATGAAAAACGAGTGAATGAAACTCCGGGAAGGCCGAGGCCAAGTCTAAATTTTTCATTTATATCTTAGCACTACAAAATACTAAGATTTTATTTTTTAAGCATTGATTTAGTAAACTTTTCTGTCTTCTTATATCCTCCCTTACTATACATATCTCAGAACAGTTCCCGAAAAAATGTTGACTTTGAGGTGAAGGGAACCTAGATGAGATTTGAATATTCTGATAAGTTAGAAAGCTGCTTCCTACAGATAGAATTTCAAAGTGCTTGATAGACTTTAACTTGTCAAGAGAGTACACATTTTATCTTTATTAATATAATGTTCGCTGTGTTGGTTTTGAAGCAATATTGCTTGGGTACAAGCCCTGATTCTGCCTCTTATTAGGTATGTGACCTTGGACAAGTTAGTGAACATTTTGTTTCCTTGATTTACATATCTGCAAAATGGAACTAAAAATGGAAACTATCTTTAAGACTTGTTTTGATTAGTAAAGAGTAAATATATGTAAAAGGATTTACAACAGTGCCTGATACACAGTAAGTGCTATATAAGTATGTTTCCTTATTACTCTCATTTTCCTTATTTACAGAAGAGGAAATAGAGACATAGAGTACTGACTGGGTCCAGATTACATCCTGTTTTTCACCTCATAGTAGCTGCTGTCTGGCAGGCAATGGCATGTACTTTTCTGCACCGTGATCTCATCATCATTTAGAAAATAATGTCTCTCCCTTGAGAGGAATAAAGGGGGTGTCACCTGTGAGGGTGCCTGCCACTCAGTAGTGTGTTCTGTAAGAGAGTTTTATTTTCTATCTGCGTTTCACAGATGGGGAGACTCAAATCAAACAAAGAGAGTGATCATTTGAGTGAATAAGTCTCCAAGTTGATGACAAAGTCAAGACTTGATTTATATTCTCATTATATAGTCCTCCCATTAAATCCAGTTATTTTCTTAAGAGACTTAAAAATGCATAGCCGTAATCACTAACTTGCTAAATTAATCTGATTCTGTCAATCAGTTTATTTATAATTCATACTCTGTGGGCTTCCAACAAGAATCAGAAATGACTTAATCCAATCAAGAAATGACTTGATACCGATTCTTGCCTGCAGAAGTTACCTTTGTCAGGCTCTTCAGCAGTGCTGCCAGTAGGCTCACTGTCCTGGGAAGGGGCAGAGCAGCCCTGTTGTCAGACAGGGCCATTCCAACTCAGTCAGTCAGTTCAGTAGCTTAGTCCTATCCAACTCTTTGTGACCCCATGGATTGCAGCACTCCAGGCTTCCCTGTCCTTCACCAACTCACAGAGCTTGTCAAGCTCATGCCCATCAAGTCTGTGATGCATCTAACCATCTCATCCTCTGTCTTCCCCTTCTCCTGCTGTCTTCAGTCTTTCCCAGCATCAAGGTCTTTCCCAGTGAGTCAGTTCTTCACATCAGGTGGCCAAAGTATAGGAGTTTCAGCTTCATCATCAGTCCTTCCACTGAATATTCAGGACTAATTTCCTTTAAGATGCACTGGTTGGATCTCCTTGCAGTCCAAGGGACTCTCAAAAGTCTTCTCCAACACCACAGTTCAAAAGCATCATATCTTTGGTGCTCAGCTTTCTTTGTAGTTCAACACTCACATCCATACATGACTACTGGAAAAACCATAGCTTTGACTGGATGGAACAATGTTGGCAAAGTAATGTCTCTGCTTTGTAATATGCTGTCTAGGTTGGTCATAGCTTTTCTTCCAAAGAGTAAGCATCTTTTAATTTCATGGCTGCATTCACCATCTGCAGTGATTTTGGAGCCCCCCAAATAAAGTCTGACACTGTTTCCACTGTTTCTCCATCTATTTCCCATGAAGTGATGGGACCAGATGCCATGATCTTTGTTTTCTGGATGTTGAGTTGTAAGCCAACTTTTCACTCTCCTCTTTTACTTTCATCAAGAGTTTCTTCAGTTCTTATTCACTTTCTGCCATAAAGAGAAGTGTCATCTGTGTATCTGAGGTTACTTGTATTTCTCCTGGCAATCTTGATTCAAGCTTATGCTTCATCCAGCCCAGCATTTTGCATGATGTACTCTGCATATAAGTTAATAAGCAGGGTAACAATGTACAGCCTTGACCTACTCCTTTCTCAATTTGGAACCAGTCTATTGTCCCATATCCAATTCTAACTGTTGCTTCTTGATCTGTGTACAGATTTCTCAGAAAGAAGGCAAGGTGGTCTGGTATTCCCATCTCTTTAAGAATTATCCATAGCTTGCTGTGAACCACACAATAAAAGGCTATGGTGTAGTCAATAAAGCAGAAGTAGATGTTTTTCTGGAACTCCCTTGCTCTTTGATGATCCAGTCAGTTAGTTCAGTTGCTCGGTCGTGTCCGACTCTTTGCGACCCCATGAATTGCAGCATGCCAGGCCTCCCTGTCCATCACCAACTCCCAGAGTTCACTCAAACTCATGTCCGTCGAGTTGGTGATGTCATCCATCCATCTCATCCTCTGTCATCCCCTTCTCCTTCTGCCCCCAACCCCTCCCAGCATCAGAGTCTTTTCCAATGAGTCAACTCTTCTCATGAGGTGGCCAAAGAATTGGAGTTTCAGCTTTAGCATCAGTCCTTCCAAAGAACACCCAGGACTGATCTCCTTTAGAATGGACTGGTTGGTTCTCCTTGCAGTCAAGGGACTTCCAAGAGTCTTCTCCAACACCACAGTTCAAAAGCCAGTAGCTGTTGGCAATTTTATCTCTGGTTCCTCTGCCTTTTCTAAATCCAGCATGAACATCTGGAAGTTCATGGTTCAAGTACTGTTGAAGCCTGGCTTGAAGAATTTTGAGCGTTACTTTAGTAGTGTGTGAGATGAGTGCAATTGTGTGGTAGTTTGAACATTCTTTGGCATTGCCTTTCTTTGGGATTCAAATGAAAACTAACCTCTTCCAGTTCTGTGGCCACTGTAGAGTTTTCCAAATTTGCTGGCATATTCAGTGTAGCACTTTAAAAGAATCATCTTTTAGGATTTGAAATAGCTCAACTGGAATTCCATGCCTCCACTGGCTTTGTTCATTGTGATGCTTCCTAAGGCCCACTTGACTTCACATTCCAGGATGTCTGGCTGTAGGTGAGTGATCACACCATTGTGGTTATCTGGGTTGTGAAGATCTCTTTTGTATAGTTCTTCTGTGTATTCTTGCCACCCCCTTCTTAATATCTTCTGCTTCTCTTAGGTCTATACCATTTCTATCTTTTATTGTGCCCATCTTTGCATGAAATATTCCCTTGATATCTATAATTTTCATGATGAGATCTCTAGTCTTTCCCATTCTACTGTTTTCCTTTATTTTCTTTGCACTGATCACTGAGGAAAGCTTCTTATCTCCTTGCTATTCTTTGGAACTCTGCTTTAAAATGGTATCTTTCCTTTTCTCCTTTGCTATTTGCTTCTCTTCTTTTCTCAGCTATTTATATGGCCTCCTTAGACAACCATTTTGCCTTTTTGTGTTTCTTTTTCTTGGGTGAGGATGGTCTTAATCCCTGTCTCCTGTACAATGTCATGAACCTCCATCCATAGTTCTTCAGGCACTCTGTCTATCAGATCTAGTCCCTTGAATCTATTTGTCACTTCTGCTGTATAATCATAAGGGATTTGATTTAGGTCATACCTGAATGGTCTAGTGGTTTTCTCTACTTTCTTCAATTTAAGTCTGAATTTGGCAACATGGAGTTCATGCTCAGAAAATCTTTCATCCAATTTTCTGTTGATGGGCAGGGCTGTGTTCCTTCCCTGTTGTTTTTTACCTGAGAACAAACTATGGTGGAGGTAATGAAGATAATGGAGATCTCCTCCAAAAGGTCCTGTGCATGTACTGCCATACTCAGTGCCCCCACCATGCAGCAGAGCACCGCCGATGCCCGCCTCTGCCAGAGACTCCTGGACACTCACAGGCAAGTCTGGGTCAGTCTCTTGTAGGGTCACTTCTCCTTTCTTCTGGGTCCTCGTACACACAAGAGTGCCTTCGAAGAGTCTGTTTCTCCAGTCTTGGGTTCGTTCTGGCAGCTCTGTGGTGGGGTTAATGGTGACTTCCTCCAAGAGGGCTCATGCCATACCCTGGGTGCTGTACCCAGAGGCCCTGACCCTGTGGCAGGCCGCTTCTGACCTGTACCTCTGAAGGTCTGGCTCAGTCTCCATGGGGTCTCCTGGCACACACAAGGTTTCACAATCCAAGATAACTTTAAACCAGGGACATCATGAGTAAGCCACAACTAGAATTAAAACTCCACATTCAGAAAACTAAGATCATGGCATCTGGTCCCATCACTTCATGGCAAATAGATGGGGAAACAGTGACAGACTGTATTTTTTTTGGCTCCAAAATCACTGCAGATTTTGACGAAGCCATGAAATTAAAAAAACACTTGCTCCTTGGAAGAAAAGTTATGACCAACCTAGACAGCATATAAAAAAACAGAGACAACAAAGGTCCCTCTAGCCAAAGCAGTGGACCAGTAGTTTTTTCAGCAGGTTTTTCCAGTACTCATGTATAAATGTGACAATTGGACTATAAAGAAAGCTGACCACTGAAGAATTGATACTTTTCAACTTTGGTGTTGGAGAAGACCCTTGAGAGTCCCTTGGACTGCAAGGAGATCCAACCAGTCCATCCTAAAGGAAATCAGTCCTGAATACTCATTGGAAGGACTGATGTTGAAGCTGAAGCTTCAGTACTTTGGCCACTTGTTGAGAAGAGCTGACTCATTTAAAAAGACTCTGATGCTGGGAAAGATTGAGGGTGGGAGGGGAAGGGGACGACATAGGATGAGATGGTTGGATGGCATCACCAATGCAATGGACATGACTTTGAATAAACTCTGGGAGTTGGTGATGGACAGGGAGGCCTATGGCTCTGCAGTCCATGGCGTCACAAAGAGTCAGACACGACTGAGCGACTGAACTGAGAAAAATGGCAGTGACGAGTAAAGCTGCCTGCTACCTCAGGAAATACATTTTGAAAAATATCTTACAGATTAGTCTTAACATTTTTTTGAGTTTAATAATACCCAAGTATTCACAAGGCTTGAAAAACTGAATGTCTAAGTCAAGAGCTTGCCAAACTTCTCCTCACAGTGAGTTCAGATGAAGTAGGTCCTGCTGTTGGTCACATTAAACAGTTAGGGGTTGTGGAACAGGTTCAATTTGAATATTATAACCATAAAGCTGTTTAGTTAAGATTTTAGCCCAAAGTGGTCTAAAATGTATATACATACACATTCATTTATTTTTCAACAATTAAATTTTCAGTGATAGATACTGTGTAAGATACAAATCAATGCCTAACCTTATAAGTCTATATAGGATATATGTCATTTCCATCTTGTAATGAAAGTGAGAAAAGTATATTAAGAATGGTACAGAAAAAAAACTGATGGGAATTCAAGGATGTAGTACCATTTAGGTAGAGAAATGAGAAAAAGACATTTTGAAAGAGTTTTTTTTTTTTTTCTTTAACTTTTTATTTTGCATTGAGGTGTAGCTGATTAACAATATTGTAATAGTTTTAGGTGAACGCAAAAGGGCTTAGCTGTACGTATACATGTATCCATTCCTGGAAGAGTTTTTTGAGTTAAAATTTGAGGAATAAATTAGAATTCTATTTGAGGTGATAGGATAGAGGGAGAGCCAGATGTGAGTAAGTGTTGTGTTTGTGTGTGTGTGTGAATGAATAAATAGAGTGGGACTTTTTCAGTGAGAAAAGCATGGAGGAAATATTAATTTATTTATTCAATGAAAAATATTTATGGAGTAGCTCCAATATATTATGCTCATTTTGGGGGCAGAGAGACAAGTAAGAAAGATGAGATCTCTACCTTCACAGCAGGTGGTAAAATTTGTCCATGGATACAGTCCATTAAAAGAAAAAATACCTTGGAAGATACCAATATCAGGAAAAGGATTGACGTAACTCTTAGTGTGAAATAATCATTCTTTCTAATTTACTTCACTGAATGAAGAGGTTGCATTTGTGGCTGACTATTCCAAGTAAACATATCACTTCCATATAGATTTCACTTCTGTAGTCTGTTGAAAAGAAACAGAAGATGCTGCTCATCCCTCCTTTATTTTTTATTTCATGAAAAGAGATGTTTAAAAGTCCTCAATGATTGCTAGTATAATGCCTTTATTCCAAGAAACAATGAGTATCTAATATTCATACTGGACATATTGTGTGGTTTTCATATATTGATACATTAATACTTGTACGATATACTGTAGCTACTGTTATTATCAGGATTCCCAGGTGGTGCAGTGGTAAAGAATCTTCCTGCCAGTGCAGGAGTCGCAAAAGACACAGGTTAAATCCCTGGGTTGGGAATATCCCCTGGAGTAGGAAATGGCAACCCACTCCAGTATTTGCCTGGATAATCTCATGGAAAGAGGGCCTGGCAGGCTGCCATTAATTGGGTCGCAAAGAGTCAGACATGATTGACAAGCAGACATGCACACACTGTTATTATCAAACTCATTTTGCAAATAAAGAAGTTAAGGCATTGAAGGATTAGGCAAGTCACCTAAGATCAGTGAATTTATATCTAGTTAGTAGCAGAGTCGAAAGATGAACACAGGGGAATTAGCTCCAGGGTTTATGTTCTCAACTAGTTTTTGCTGCTTCTTAGCACCGTGTTACTTGTTCCTAGAGGTTTCTTTGATAAACTAAAAACTGAGATGATGTTCGGTGCTGCTTGTGCTTCTCTGTAACATTTCTCCTGAAATCCTTTTAAGTGGTAGCATTTTTTGCGGGGGGGGGGGGGGATGCATTACAAGGACCTGCACAGATATATTTGAGAATGTGGCACCCACATCTAAAGACTTCTGAATTTAGTGACTGGTACTTGGCCATCCAGAGTTCTGTGATTCCTTTAGTGGGAATTCAGTGAGTCAAACCTCCAGGACCAAGTAAGACTCATCTGCTCCAAAAGTGTACACTCAGCCCTTCCATGGCAGGCAGCTAGTACTCCCCTGCTGAGTTTAACATTCTTGCTTTGTTCTCTAATCAGCAAAAATCCTGTTTCTTGTGAAGTCAGTATTCGTTGATGCATTTCAGAGGCCTGGGAGGGAAGGATATTATGCAAAGAACACGCCCAAGCATATAACTGGGTAGATTAAAAGATCCAGATGGACACCCAGTGTACTCACATAAATACATAAAAAGTCAAACTAGAGCACTAATTGTGGCCCTTATTGTAAAATGGCACTAAATACTGCTGTTTCTTCTATTTCTAACCAATTTAGATTTCAGGGCTCATTGGCAGCACCAGCTCTGCTGCCATCCGTAACCCATGGGGCTTTCGCAATCTCTTACTCACATAGATTAGTCTTTTTTCCTATTCTTTTTAAAGGCATAAAACTTATTAACTAACTTATTCTCACATCTTTCCTACACTGAGCTACTTCGTGAGCCTTCAATGCAAAGCCAAGGGAATGAGAAAAGACCCAAACTGATTCTACTCTATCCTGAAAAATGGCCTTGAGACATGTTCTTGATCACCTTTAAGAGTCTGGACATTGTTAACCTCACCCACGGAAGCTACCCCACAGCTCAAGACAAACGCCAAAAGTAATAAGGGGAAATGAAAAAAACTTAAGTATTCACTGACCACTGTTTAGAGCCAGGTATCTTTACCAGGGTGATGACAGTCATGGGTTTGTCACAACCTTTGATGTGTGTTCTTTCCACAAAATCATGGTATTTGAAAAATGTCACAATTATTTCTGCGAGGAACCAAAGATTGTAACTAAGTGTCAGTTTTCATTATGAGCTGAGATGAAAGATCCTGAGATCATTCTGGACCTTCAGACCCTGATCTTCGTGCCTGCTCAGAGGCCATTGTGGTATAGCTGCTCAAATACATAATCCAGAAGATAGAAGGGAGATTTTACACAGGGGTATATTTTAAAACATGTTGTATACTTTCAAATATTTTTAAATGAGAAAAGCAAGTGAACTTTTATAGGAAATCACTAAATGTGTGCTCAATTATTTCATACTCTGTTTTAAGATTGGATGGTGGGGAGGGAAGGAGCACCATTTTCATAATTTTATAGAAAAATGAGAACCCTGATGTCCCAAGATGAATTGGAATGTAATGCTATAATTGGAATATTATTCATAAGAGGCTGACATGGCAAAATTTGAAATTAACACATCAGGAAATTCCAGTAGTCTAGTTGGTATTCACAAATGCTTTGGTATGCCCATGACATGATGTTTTACATACTGCTGTGCTGCCAAGTCACTTCAGTCGTGTCCGACTCTGTGCGACCCCATAGACGGCAGCCCACCAGGCTCCCCCATCCCTGGGATTCTCCAGGCAATAACACTGGAGTGGATTGCCATTTCCTTTCCAATGCATGAAAGTGAAAAGTGAAAGGGAAGTCACTTAGTCGTGTCCGACTCTTAGCGACCCCATGGACTGCAGCCTACAGGCTCCTCCATCCATGGGATTTTCCAGGCAAGAGTACAGTAGGCACTAAATAAGTGGTCTTTGGATGTTTATTGAATTAAAGTCAAACAATAAACAAAGACTACCAATGATCTACACGTTGCCAAGCACAATTGGAACCATTTGGATATGCAGGCTGCAAGTGTGAGCAGGTGTTAGTTCTGATGTGGCAGAGAAGAGGAAGCCTACCTTGGAGTCTCTGCTCTTCCATTTGCTTCCTGCTTGCTATGTTAACTGAGATGAGACATTTACCTGTGCCAGTGTCCTCATCTGTAAATGCGGTCATTTCTTTCAGGCAAAATCCTTAAGAGTTGTTGAAGTTTTGGAATAATGGACATCGTAATTCTTTATAAAAACAATTCTAATGAATGTATACCTGGCTAACTGTTTGTGTGTGTGTGTGTGTGTGTTTTAATTTCCTCATGGAACCCTATTATACTGAGAGAATATTAGCTTGGGGGTGAGAAAGGGATGGGGAAGAAACTGATCTAGAAGTCTACTGCTGAAAGTCCTATCCTTTGTATAGAGTAGATTTGCTTTTACATATTTCATGTATGTTAGATGTCCACTTTAGATTTCAACCAAAGAAGTAGTTTTACTGATTAAAAAAAAAAAAGATTGAACATCACTGAATTATTTTCATTTATTTGGATTCGGAACTGTGAAAATAGGAGCAACACAAGTGTTCATGAACAGGAGAATGGGATAGACAATCTTACCGTACTCTTACAATGGAATACTACTCAACATTAAAAAGGTATAACCTACTTGAATGAACACAGTACATGGCTAAATTTCAGAAACTTTGTGTTGAAATAAAGAAGTCAGATTCAAAGGAGTACATGTTTTATGGTTTCATTTATGTAATGCTATTTATATGCTTAGGCATTTCCTCTAAGGTACTATTGACTGAAAGGGAAGACAAGAGAACTTTCTAGAATGATAGAAATGTTATTTATCTTGATCTGGCAACTGGTTACCTAGATTATCTATCTATCTGTAACATATATACTACAGTCTTTGAACTATACATTTAAGATTTATGCAACTCACTCTATTTAATACACTGTGATTTATAAAGTAGGCACAACCATTTGTTTTCTACTCACTGTTGGACAGAGAAAATGGAATCAGCTAAGTTCCAGAGAGATACAAAGGGAATGGAGAACATGTCCATGGCTCTCTGTGATACAGTATATATATCTCCCCACATTCACTTCTGTAAACTCATACACACAAACACACAAGATGTACTCCCCCGTATATACTTCTCCATAAAACTTATTTACCTTGTTATTCTCTCCCTTTTCTCTTTCTTTCCAGAATCTATGAAGTTACTAGATGTTGCAAAACTCTCTCATTGACTAACAATTCTTATCTTTTTAGTTTTGTGTTCCTGACCCATTTCTTATGATGAGTAGAAAGATGTCTTAGCATACCAAAAACATTTTTTTTTCCAGTACCACCAGAAAATAATTTTTTTCCTAGAAAATTATCTTACTTGTAATTGTGAAACAGAAATCTATGTCTAAAATCTCAGGGAAGCTTTGTTGTTGTTGTTTAGTCTCTAAGTCATGTCTGACTCTTTTGCAATCCCCTGGACTGTAGCACACCAAGCTCCTCTATCCATGGAATTTCACAGGCAAGAATAGTAGAGTAGGTTGCCATTTCCTTTTCCAGTGGATCATCTTGACCCATGGATTGAAACCACATCTCCTTCATTGGAAGGTGGATACTTTACCACTGAGTCACCGGGAAAGCCCCAGGGAAGCTTGGATATAGAATAATAGTTAACATATTTTGAGTATTTACTATGTGCCAGGTATTATTCTGAGAATTGACTAATTTTTAAACAAATTTGTAAGTTAAATGCAGATTAAAACAGCAACAACAACAACTTGAGGCACAAAGATTAAGTAACTCTCTAAGTGACACCAAGGGTAATGGGGGGAGCTGGGATAGGGATCCAGACAGCCTAGTTCTCACTTCTTATTAACCAAATGGGTCAAGACAAACTCCCTAACTAGCAGACTGAATGTGTCCACTTTTAGCTCTAAGCCCCCTCTGAGAACCCTAGCTTATGCTAGATACACTTGTTGTTGTGTCCTTTCTGATGAATTTTTATAGACTTTTCAAATATATCATATCAATTGAGTTAGACAAGGCTATGAGCCATGCCATGTAGGGCCACCCAAGATGGATGGGTCATGGTGGAGAGTTCTGACAAAATGTGGTCCACTGGAGAAGGGAATGGCAAACCACTTCAGAATTCTTGCCTTGAGAACCCCATGTACCATATGAAATAGGACACTGAAAGATGAACTCCCCAGGTTGGAAGGTGCCCAATATGCTACCGAAGATCAGTGGAGAAATAACTTCAGAAAGAATGAAGAGAAAGAGCCAAAGCAAAAACAACATCCAGTTGTGGATGTGACTGGTGATGGAAGTAAACTCCAATGCTGTAAAGAACAATATTGCATAGGAACCTGGAATGTCAGGTCCATGAATCAAGGTATATTGGAAGTGGTCAAATAGGAGATGACAATAGTCAATGTCAACATTTTAGGAATCAGTGAACTAAAATGGACTGGAATGGGTGAATTTAACTCAGGTGACTATGATGTTTACTACTGTGGGCAAGAATCCCTTAGAAGAAATGGAGTAGCCATCATAGTCAACAAAAGAGTCCAAAATGCAGTACCTGGATGCAGTCTCAGAAATGACAGAATGATCTCTGTTCGTCTCCAAGGCAAACCATTTAACATCACAGTAATCCAAGACTATGCCCTGACCAGTAATGCTGAAGAAGCTGAAGTTGAATGGTTCTGTGACCTGTATCACAGGTCTACAAGATCTTCTAGAACTAACACCCCCCCCAAAAGATATCCTTTTAAATATAGGGGACTGGAATGCAAAAGTGGACTTACCTGTGGCTCATACGGTAAAGCATCTGCCTACAGTGCGGGAAACCTGGGTTCAATCCCTGGGTCGGAAAGATCTGGAGAAGGAAATGGCAACCTACTCTAGTATTCTTGCCTGGAAAATCCATGGACAGAAGAACCTGGTAGGCTACAGTCCATGGGGTCACAAAGAGTCAGACACGACTGAGCAACTTCACTTTCACTTTTCAATTTAATGCAAAAGAAGGAAGTCAAGAAATACCTGGAGTAACAGGCAAATTTGGCCTTGGAGTACAGAATGAAACAGGGCAAAGGCTAATAGAATTTTGCCAAGAGAACTCACTGGTCATAGCAAACATCCTCTTCCAACAACACAAGAGAAGACTCCGCACATGGACATCACCAGATAGTCAACACCAAAATCATATTGATTGTATTCTTTGCAGCCAAAGATGGAGAAGCTCTATACAGTCAGCAAAAACAAGACCAGGAGCTGACTGTGAATCAGATCATGAAATCCTTATGGCCAAATTCAGGCTTAAATTGAAGAAAACTGCTAAACCATTCAGGTATGACCTAAATCAAATCCCTTACAATTATACAGTGGAAGTGACAAATAGATTCAAGGGATTAGATCTGATAGATAGAGTGCCTGAAGAACTATGGATGGAGGTTCATGACATTGTACAGGAGACAGGGATCAAGACCATCCCCAAGAAAATGGAATGCAAAAAAGCAAAATGGCTGTCTGAGGAGGCCTTACTGTGAAAAGAAGAGAGGTGAAAAGCAAAGGAGAAAAGGAAAGATACACCCATTTGAATGCAGAGTTCCAAAGAATAGCAAGGAGAGATAAGAAAGCCTTCCTCAGTGATCAGTGCAAAGAAATAAAGGAAAACAATAGAATGGGAAAGACTAGAGATCTCTTCAAGAAAATTAGAGATACCAAGGGAACATTTCATGCCAAAAGGGGCTCAATAAAGACTGAAATGGTATGGACCTAACAGAAGCAAATGATATTAAGAAGAGGTGGCAAGAATAAACAGAAGAACTATACAAAAAAGATCTTCAACACCCAGATAACCATGATGATGTGATCACTCACCTAGAGCCAAACATCCTGGAATGTTAAGTCAAGTGGGCCTTAGGAAGCATAACAACCAACAAAGCTAGAGGTGATGGAATTCCAGTTGAGCTATTTCAAATCCTAAAAGGTGATGCTTTTAAAGTGCTGCACTGAATATGCCAGCAAATTTGGAAAACTCTACAGTGGCCACAGAACTGGAAGAGGTTAGTTTTCACTCAAATCCCAAAGAAAGGGAATTCCAAAGAATGTTCAAACTACCGCACAATTGCACTCATCTCACATTCTAGCAAAGTAATGCTCAAAATTCTCCAAGCCAGGTTTCAACAGTACATGAACCATGAACTTCCAGATATTCATGCTGGATTTAGGAAAGGAAGAAGAATCAGAGTTCAAATTTTCAACATTCATTAGATCATCAAAAAAGCAAGAGAATTCCAGAAAAACATCTATTTCTTCTTTATTGACTATGCCAAAGCTTTTGGCTGTGTGGATCAGAGCAAAGTGTGGAAAATTCTTCAAGAGATGGGAATACCAGACCACCTCACCTGCCTCTTGAGAAATCTGTATGCAGGTCAGGAAGCAACAGTTAGAACTGGACATGGAACAACAGACTTGTTCTAATTGGGAAAGGAGGACGTCAAGACTGTGTATTGTCACCCTGCTTATTTAACTTATATGCAGAGTACATCATGAGAAATGCTGGGCCGAGGAAGCACAAGCTGGAATCAAGATTGCCAGGAGAAATAACTATAACCTCAGATACGCAGATGATACCACCCTTATGGCAGAAAGTGAAAAAGAACTAAAGAGCCTCTTGAAAGTGAAAGAGGAGAATGAAACAGTTGGTTTAAAACTCAGCATTCAGAAAAGTAAGATCATTGCATCTGGTCCCATCACTTCATGGCAAATGTATGGGAAATAGTGACGGACTTTGTCTTTCTGGGCTTCAAAATCACTGCAGTTGGTGATTGCAGCCATGAAATTAAAAGACATTTATTCTTTGGAAGAAAAGCTATGACCAACCTAGACAGCATATTAAAAAGCAGAAACATTACTTTGCCAACAAAGGTCTGTCTAGTCAAGGATATGGTTTTTCCAGTAGTCATGATGAATGTGAGAGTTGGACTACAAAGAAAGCTGAGTGCTGAAGAATTGATACTTTTGAACTGTGGTGTTGGAGAAGACTCTTGAGAGTCCTTTGGACTGCAAGGAGATCCAACTATTCCATCCTAAGAGAAATTGGTCCTGAATATTCACTGGAAGGACTCATGTTGAAGCTGAAACTCCAATACTCTGGCCACCTGATGCAAAGAACTGACTCATTTGGAAAGATCTTGGTTCTGGCAAAAATGAAAGGGGCAGGAAAAAGGGATGACAGAAGATGAGTTGGTTGGATGGCATCACCGACTCAATGGACATGAGTTTGAGTAATCTCTGGGAGTTGATGATGGACAGGGAGGTCTGGCATGCAGTCCATGGGGTTGCAAAGAGTCAGACACAACTGAGGGACTGAACTAAACCTAACTGAACTGATCAGATCACCTAACTGAACTGATCAGATCAATTAGATAGGTGTTCCCAACTGATGGTATTAGGCAATAATTCAGTCAGTTGTGACTAGGTAATGAAGCCTCCATGAAAACCTAATAGGACTGGATTCAAGGAGCTTCTTGGTTGATGAACACTTGGAGATTTGTGGAGAGTGGCATTCTCAGAGGAAGCATCAAAACTCTTTCTTTTCCCATATACCTTCTTTATGTTATAGCATCTCTTACCTCTGACTGTTCCTGAGTTATATCCTTTTATAATAAACTGGTGATCTAGTAAGTAAAATGTTTCTCTGAATTCCGTGAGCTACTCTACCATTGGGTTGTGGGACCTTTTGATTTATAACCAATTTGTCTGAAGCACAGGGAACAACCTGGAGTAGTGACAAGGATCAGAAGTGTGTGTGTATCGGGGATGGGGACAGTCTTGCAGGACATAGCCTGTAGAGTCCGACAGCATTTTCAGGTGGATGGTGTCAGAATTGAGTTGAATTATAGGATACCTTGCCAATGTTGGAGAATTGTTTATTGGTCTAGAGAACCACCCCAACCACTAACATTGGAATTGAGTCCAGAAATCCCTTTTAGAGCCGTACTCCACAAACCTGGTCTCAATGAGATATGGAATCTTCATTTGTAAAGTTAAACTGATGCAAAATTTATCTCAAACATCTTGTGTAGCCCAGAGTTTCGAGAGCAACGTGAACTTACTGTCAGAGTGAAGTTACTGTCATTGTCCCATCTCTTTCCTGAATATATTAATCATCTCTGGGAAAAGACTTTAAAGATGGATCTAATCTCTTCACTCTGACAGTAAGTTCACTTTGCTCTCAAAACTGGGATACACAAGATCTTTGAGATAAATTTTGCATCAGTTTATCTTTACAAATGAAGATTCCATAGCTCAGTATTTAATGTTGATGGGATGCCTCCTACCTACACAGTTGCCAGCAAATTCCAAAAACTTGGTGTCAGAATGTGAAATTAGTGACTAATAAAATGAAACAGACAAAAAGAGATTGCTGAGTTATAGAGAGGATAGGCATGATATATGAATATCATTGGATACTCCTTAAAGAACATTTATGTGATTATATGAATGTGAAAATACAGTGCAATATTTTAGAATTTCACCAGTCACTGGAATCCTCTGAAGCAGATGGACTGTGTGACTAATGATTCAATAATTGCACTCATTAAAAATTGTCATGTTTTTAGTTTCTTCACAGCCCCCATGCCCCCATCTCATTCTACAAAGAGCTGAACAGTGATTTTTTTTTTCATTGTCAGTGGAGAGATAATCATTGAGTTTGCTGTGATTTCTTGGGGTGTCTGCATCCCACCTCCAGGCTCCTGATTGATAATTCAGAAGCCTGGTTAAATGTTGGAACCACTCCCAACTGTCTGAAGGGCTAGAAATATCATAGGACAATCTTCTATCTACCTTCATTTTTGTCTCACACAAGAGCTTCCTTCCTGTAGGCAAAGTGTGTGCTTGTGTCTTCTCAAGGTACTACACCACAAATCGCAGACATGGGAAATTAAGCGGAAGGCCATGAATTAAAGTTTTGAAAATCTATTTAACCATAGTTATTATTGCTGTTAGTTCTTAAGTTGTATCTGACCCTTTTGTGATGCCACAGACTATATCCCTCCATGCTCCTCTGTCCATGGGATTTTCTAGGCAAGAATACTGGAGTGGGTTGCCATTCCCTTCTCCAGGGGATCTTCCCAACTCAGGGATTGAACCCATGTCTCCTCTCCTGCATTGGCAGGCAGATTCTTCGGCTCACCACTGAGCCAGCTGTGAAGCACTACCCCAGTTATAGCCAAGAATAAATCAGAATGAATGGGAGGTAGGGGGTGGTGGGAGGGGTCTGTTGCTGCCACAGCAATGGTTAAATGGGCATCACAGTTCAGATTCAATAACAAGGTTATTATGTGTGCGTGTGTAAACCACAGCATCTGCAGATTAATAGGATGACCTCTGTCTACAAAAGGTTAAGTACTAGATGGACCAACTGGAAAAGAATGGGACTTTTTATAAAATTTTTCACATTCATTTACTTACTACATTCATTCATCAGTAAAAAGAACATTATCTGCTAGCAAGAGATCTAGTTTCTGGTCTGAATCATGCCTCTAACTACCTGTGTATCTGCAGGTGGTCAGTTTACCAGTCTAAATCTCATTTCACTCAGGGCCCAACTCTACAGCTCTATGACTAATGAACTATTGACTCTCTACTAAGCAGAAGGTGCAATAAGACAAAGAAACACCAACTGCAGGACTAACCCTGCTAATGAAGTACATGGTTTCTTTGGAAGAGATAAGGTATAGATGCTTATACAGAAAAAATAGCATCATAAAATCCAATTGGACTTGCTCATGTAGAGGCTAGGTGTAACAATGAGTGCCTTGAGCTTAGGGAAAGAAGGGAAAGCTCTTGGGGTCAGGGAGGGTTCAGAGGGATTTTCTTTGAGGCACGGGTCAAATTTGAGAGATAGAGAAGAGGAAAAAGATAAGCTGTGGGAAAAAAATGGTTTGAACAAACGTTAGGGGTTAGACTAATTCAGATGTCTTAAGACAGATAATTTGTGCACAGATTGGTTTTGGAAGAAGTTTCTGAGCCTACTGCCAAGCTCCCAGTGTTGGGAAGACCCTAAGTCTCTTCTCTGAGATCTCTATCCAGGATTGAGTGAGGTTACAAGAAGGGAAATCCTAAATGCCTAAAAGGTTAGTCTGTAAGCGTCAGAATGTTACTGACAACTCATGAGATGAGAGTAACATAGAATAAACTGAAATATGGGAAGTTTAACTAGGCAGTAGACTGCAGGATGGATCAGATGAAGTCAGATTAAAGGTAGAGAGGCTGCCTCCTGAAGCTGGTAAGAGAAGGGCCAACCAGAGCAGAGCAGAGAGGGTGACAAGATATGGATGAATTTGATTCCCCAGCAGCATGTTCCTCTTTAAAACCTTTGCTTTCTCTTTAATATTGAGTCATATTTGTAATTATGTGCTCAGTGTCTCTTTTTCTAGCTAGACTTTAAGCCCCTCAAAAGAGCCAGCTGTGTCTGCCTTTTTGGAACTGTGTATCTCTACTACTCACATGGTGGATGACCCAGAAAAAAATACTTAAAAAGACTTGGGCAGTAAATGAATGCATGCAAGACACACTGTGAAGAGAAGAAAAGAAAAACATTCAATGAGTCAAAAATTCTTAGCTTGGTAAATGGAAGCATGGTAGCAGCAACTAGAAAAAGTGGAAACAGCAATGTTGGAAGAAAAGTGATACCGGAAATGAATTTAAAGTGATGTTGGGATGTCCATGTAAAAATATTGAGAAGGTCATTGGAAATATTGGCTTATATGTTGAGAAAACTGCCAGGGTGTCCTTCTTTAATATAGAAAATTGAACTGCTTGGCTGAAGTCCTTTGATTTCCAAATTCCATTTGGCAAAGAATACATTTGAGGTCATGGATCAAAAATATATTTTTTTTAAATGTACAAAAGCTAATAACTACTTTTTTGTCCCCATCCTAGCCCTATCTCAGAAATTTAATATCTGCTTTCATGCCATTTTCATTTTTAAGAGACTTTTTGGTAAATTAAAAACCAGACTTTTTCCTTTTGATATAATAAACTGTTTGGAAAAATCCATTTTAGAAGAAGTTTAAAAGAAAATATATTAGTTTAGAGAATTTTTCTTTATTTACTAGAGGTGTTAATATCTTCTTTTTGCTGAGGCAGTTTTGTATTCATTTTTAGATACTACAAGGAAGGCTCATGGTGAAAGACCTAGCCTTTGATGTCATATTGACCTAAAGTTGAATTTTGAGTCCACTTCTTCTTAACTCAGTAAGAGTTCAGGACCTCAATTTTCTCATTGGTAAATTGGGATTTGTATTACCTACCTAACAGGTTTTTGAATGCTAAATATATACTTTTGTGAGGGTTAACAGTGGTCCCCTAAACACTTATCTGTGTCTCAGAATCTGTGATTATGACCTTTATTGGGAAAAAAAAAAAAAAAGAAAGAAAGAAAGAAAGAAAGGTCTTGCAGACATCAAGATCTCAAGCTGAGATCCTCCTGAGTTTTCCAGTGGGCCCTAAATCTGATAGCAGTTGTCGTTATGATATTCACACAGTCACAGAGAGAAGAGAACGCTATATGAAGACAGAGACAGGGATTGGAGGGATCCAGCTACCAGGACTGCTCTTAGCCATCAGAAGCTGGACTTGGCAAGGAAGGGTCCTTCCCCAGAGCCTTCAAGGGGAGCATGGCCCTGCCAGCTCTTTGGTTGTGGGCTTGGCCTCCAGAACTGTAAGAGACTAGCAGTTCTGTTGTTTTGAGCCACCAGTTTGTGGTAATTTGCTACAGCGGCCCTGGAAAAATATACACTTACTCGTCACTTGTAAATGCTTGTTCTATTTCCTCATTCTTATTTAAACAACCACATTCCAAGCCTTCTTGTATAAAAATAAAAGGACTGCTGGAAACACTCCACTGGGGGAGGTAAGAAAGACCACTATAAGAATATCTGCATGTGATATTGGTATTAAATATGAAGGGGTAATTATGGGGCACACAGGAGAACAAAGAAGACAATGATAGCAGATTAAGGAAGACAAATAAGTGTAGAAGAAATGAGAACGTAGAAGAAGGAAAGCAAGCCCTTTGCCCACCCTGCCACATCACAGCTCTCTGTCCTTCCATGGTGGTCACTCAGTGGAAACTAGAAGGAATAGGAGGAGATATATTAACGTAAGGAGAAGCACATATATTTCAAACTTGCCCTCGAGATATTTCAGAACTGCTGTGTCATTAATCTTCCCAGGTTGGAAAGACCAAGATCTGGGGCTGTTGTCAAGTGAAACTGTCATCAGAACCAAGGCCTGTTGACTCCTAATTTTCAGTCTGCAAGATTGTCCAGTTGCTGCTGGAGATCCAACATACATCATTCATTCTCCCCTCTTTTGCTCAACTGTCAAGCGGAAAGTTAAAAGAAATATTAAGTATAATATAAGACACAGCAATAATCACAGCAGTCATAATTTGTACCATAGCACTATATTTTTCTGACTACATTAGTGACTTGTCATTTCTAAAGAGCATTTGTTTAACGGTAAAGTTATTTTCTATGCATCAGTAGCCCACATTAAAAAAATAAAAATACTCAAACTTTCACACTTAGCCATTTTAAATATAAATAACTATATGGCATGGGTGCACATTGGGAATTAAAAGGATAACCTTTTCTTGCAGTCCAAACAAATGTCTTAATACAACTGGAATAATGAAATCTACAAAATACCAAGTTATTATAGACACTTATAATTTCTTCAGAAAAATGTATTTCCTGGGGTCCTTGATAGTCATAAGCTCTCAGTTCCTCATCTCCTCAGTCCCAGTGAAGATCCTCATAGTTTCAGGACAATTGTATAAAACCCTGAGAGAAAGGAATGGTCATTGCTGCTTGGCCAATGGTCATCCAGATAAGGTGACATAAAAGGATGCTACATGTGTAAGTGTGATTTAGTAAAATGATTGAGTCAGAATCTTGTTTTGATCTGTTTGTTTGCCACTGTGTCTAGGCTGGGAATCTAGAAAGCATATTCTTTCCCCTGCACTCTGCCTCCACCTCAGGAAAAAGAGAGAAGCATTATTTGTAAAGATACTGGAAAGTGGTTAGCACTAAGTTCCAGGGCCTCAGAAGCCCTTAGTACAGAGCAAATGATCATCAAAGGAACATGTGAATTTTTACATTGGCCCCAACAGTCTCAGGCCAGGACTGTCTCCAATATCTTGGGACATAGAAACCTCTGGGATTCTTCGGCTGCTGCTGCCAAGTCGCGTCAGCCATGTCCGACTCTGTGCGACCCCATAGATGGCAGCCCAACAGGCTCCTCCATCCATGGGATTCTCCAGGCAAGAGTACTGGAGCGGGGTGCCATTGCCTTCTCTACTGGGACTCTTCTACAACAATGTAATTCAGAAAGAGAGATTTTTGAAAATAAGATGTGTCTGAAATTTGAAATGGAATTCACTGGAATTTGAAAAATAAAGAACTGTGAAATATCCCACTCTGCTATGAACAAAATCCATGGCTTTAATACTAGCCTCAAGGATGGCAGTGAAAAAGTGAAAACGCGCCCAGTGCTGTTCCATATACTGCTGTGCAGTTACACTAAATTCTGTTTGTGTGAAACTTCCAGTTAAATCAACACACTCTTTCCCAGAAGAATAGATCACCTGGATGTCATCCCATCCCATAATACTCAAGGAATGTCCTGCCAGCACCACCCTCTTCCTGACATTCTGGTGACTAGGATTAATCACCTCTGCTGTAGAACACATGGAATAACAAAGGCTAAAAGGTTATCAACGTGAGCCATGTTTCTGAGCTGATAGTCAGTGCTTTGAGGTGGGAGTGGGGGTGTGGGGATAGAATTACAGGGCACTGACCATTCCTGGACAGCTGATAAGGAGCCTGCTACATTAAACCGGGAAGGGCAGATGCCACTGTGATTGTTAGAGGTCAAAGTAGTCTCAGTCACCCTACTCTAGATAAAGTGGGTTTTTGTTTTGTTTTGTTTTGAAAGAGAAAGCTTAAAAAAAAAAAGAAGAAAAGATATTGTGTATTTTCAGCTCAGAAGAGTGGAATGACCTGTTATCCATGAATGGAGGAGTCCTTAATCTTCTTTCGAAGGCTATGGAGGGTTTCTGAAGTTCAAGGGCTTCCTAACATTGGGAACACAAGTTTGTATATCTTTGTCAGAAAAGTAGAAATAAATTTATGACACAAAGAGTTTAAGAACCACTGGGGTGGGGCAGGGGAGAAACAACTATGTCTCCAGGGTCCATGTCTGTGGCTTCAAAGCCTGTATTAGTCCTAGTACTAGTCCACAGTGTTTTGAACGCTCCTGTAGCAGTTGTACAGGTTGTCTCATTCCTCCTCAGGTTGATTTCACATTCTTTCCATTGAGAAGTTCATAAGCCTATGTTGAATATTTCTACATTGAAATGTGTTTGATTTACAATATTGTGGGTTTCAGGTGTACAACATAATGATAAACACTTTTTAAAGATTGTATTCCATTTGTAGTTATTATAAAATGTTGGCTATATCCAGTGCTGTATATTTCCTTGTAGCTTATTTATTTTTTACATACTATTTTCACCTCTTCATCCCCTTTTTTGCCCCTTCCCCCCCTCGCCTTTGGTAACCAATAGTTTGTTCACTCTGTGAGTCTATCTCTGTTATGTTACACTCAGTAGTTTTATTTTATAGAGTCCACATATAAGTTACAGTACATAGTATTTGTATTTCTCTGTCTGACTTATTTCACTTAGCATAATACCTTGTAAGTCCACTCATGTTGCTACAAATAGCAAAATTTCATTCTTTTTTATGACTGAATAGTATCCCATTGTGTATATGTACCACATCTTCTTTATCCATTCATCTATTGAAGGACACTTAGGTTGCTTCCATTTGAAGTTTTAAAATGATTTTTGATCATATATTCAAATAAAATGCATTAATTCAACTTAGAAAACAAACCCCACAAATACATATATATGTACTGTTCATGGACATATGATTGACTTTAAAGCCAACAAAAGGATAGATTTTTAATGTGCTTCCACTTTATATAATATGTGTAGGAGGATACTTACTGTATAGAAAAAAGAAAACCAATATTTTTTTTTATAAAATGAGACAGCTGGCCAAAAGTCATGTACTTTTGTTCCTGTGGAAAGATGAGCTCAAATAGGATGTTTTCCTTGGTCAAATGTCAAGCACATCCAGCTCACTGACATCACTAACACTTAGCCTTAATTTGATGTTAGTAATGGATCACTGGGAGTTGGGAGGTCTGAGAATAATGGTGAACCATCTTCACTCTAATGTGGGATTAAAATTTTTCAGCAAAGGAACTATAAAATAAGTAGGCAAAAAAATAAAAATCCATTGAAGACATTCTTTTTCTAGAATTTAAAAGGGTAAAGGGATTTTTCTCAGTCATTACATCCTTTCCTCCTCCTTCCCACTTGTTCAGTGGAAGTAAACAGAACCATTAGTTTTTTAAGCCTTACTATGAACTGAAAATCACAGTCACCAAGTATGGGAAAGTTTATGATATCATTAGCTCTGGACACCTGAGGGGAGAATGTTCTTCCTTTCTGCACAGAACTGTTGATTACAGAAGGGAATCTAATGTAACTCACTAGTAGCCAAATTATATAATTTAAGGCAGAAATGTTTTCTTTAGGAAGTCTTACTTTTGTTGCAAAGAGGGACACAGAAATTCAATAAGGAACAAATGTCCAGTGGCTTTGGGGTATGTAATCTTTCAAGGCTGGCAGATTTGCTTGTGCTTGAAGACCAACCTAATGGGCATACAGGTCAATTTTCTCAGATAGCTATAATTAATGGAGAGCAGTGATTGTCTTAGATCACATGGAAATAGTAGGGCTCTGCAAGGTTTCCTTTTATCCCATGTAATTTCATCTCTCTATGTGGACAATGTGTGTAAGCAGTGTTTCTGTCCATGACATTGATTCATTTAGAGACAAACTAAACATTTTTGGAGATGAGTTCATTTAGTCTAGTCCTTCCCTGATGGCTCAGATAGTAAAGAGTCTGCCCACAGTGCAGGAGACCCGGGTTCGATCTCTGAGTCAGAAAGATCCCCTGGAAAAGGAAATGGCAACCCACTCCAGTGTTCTTGCCTGGAGAATCCCATGGTCAGGCAGCCTGGTGGGCTACAGTCCATGGGGTCGCAAAGAGTTGGACACTACTGAGCAACTAACACACACACACATGAGTAAATTCCAACTGTATCTTGAGTGAAATAATACAACATTCAGTAGCTCTGCCAGTGAGCTTTTCTCTCTGATGAACAGTTACATATTTATTGTTACTTGAAGTAATTGGGTGAAGCTTATATAGACAGAAGAAGAACAAGTAGAGAGGATGGATTTATAATTTAGCATTACAAACTCATTACTAGGCTAAAGCAGATACTAATGTAACTCATGTATAAGCCCAATGATATGAGTTAATGAGTAATGAGTGAAAATTTCAATATTCTTTTTCTCCCCTATCTGAAGTATGTGGAGTTTGGTAAAGGCCAAGTAATGTGGTTCAGTGGAAAGAGTGTTGAATTGGAGCCCATGAGACTGGATTCTCATCCCAGTTCTGCCACTTGGTAGTTGAATGACCCTGAGAATTAATTGGATTTTGTTGGCTTCTGTTTGTCCATGACGAAAAGAGTTGGGCTAGATGATGCCTAAAGTTTGTTCCAGCTATAAAATTCTAAGATTCTCATTAAAAGTAGCCAGTGAGATTTGCATATGAGCAAATCACAGCAAGAAAATGGACATTCTATTAGAGTCTCATTTGAAGATTACAGCATCAGAGAAGCTGTGCAGTAGCTAGTAGGATATTAATCCTTTGATTCTGAGTTCTTAGCAGTCAGAGTAAGCGTTAAATCAAAAGTTTAGTAAAATAGTGTTTATAATGTTTATCGTTTAAAGTGACAGGAAACATCAACACATATAGGTTGGGCTATTCCTGGTTCTGTAGTGAGAAGTAATTAATTTTTTCTTTAATTCCACATTATTCTTCTCTTATGAATTGCCTCAGAGCCTCTCAAGCTCACCTGTCTCCTAGGTCAGATTTTGAGAGTCAGAGACAGGGATTCTTGCCAAGTAATTTATGATGGGAGTACTTTTGGGTAAAATCTATAATGGAGTGAAGGAAGCAAAGTAAAGAAACAAAAAAGCACGTCTGCTTTGTGAAGAACCCAGGCTGACCCATATTCTAATAAAGATTTTAAAATATAATTTAAATATATTTACATATTAAATTCAATGCTCTCTATCAGTTTTTAAAGTATCCATTCCAAGAAGAATATTCAACCTTCTGAGTCCAAATCATAACCTAGAGTACTTCCTAGTAGCTACTAGGGTTAGACGCAAGCCTGGAAGAAAGAGAGGCACCTTGTGCTTCCTCTGCTACTAATCAAACTCTCCCAAGAAATGTGAGCTTCCTCAAGCTGATTACAAGACCCCACTTTGTAGATATGAAGTAATAGATAGTAACCAGACACTTTTAATTAAGCTAAGAATGATTTGAGGTTTAAAGCTAAAGCCTTTACATAATAATACACTGAAAATGGGCTTTTGGGGAGGAGTATCTAAACTCAGTTTGCCCATTGAAGAATGAAGTTTGTAAAAATTCAAAACAGGGAAAATGTGACTCACAACTACTAAGATGTTTCATGGTTTTAGGGCTGTGAGGAGGAGACCAGGTATCTCTTAGGAAGAATTCTCTCTCAGTGCTATTCTGGGTACTAGCATCTTGGCACCATCTGGAGGCCTGTCCCACAATCTTACTGACTCAAAAACATAAATTGTCAGCATACCAGAAGTGAGTATAGATCTCAGGAAGAGAAACATTGAATAAGCTCCCACAGCCAATGTAAAAGACCAGAATATCTGTTCATTTCTATGCACTGAAAGCCATCAGTGACAGGGCTGGAGGCCTCAGGACTGTACTTCTGTTTTTTCTATAACATCAAGAAGCTGTGTGGTAATCACAACGTTGCTTTGTGAGTCTAGAAGCAAAGCAAAGGCACTGTAAAAAGAAGCTCTAGTTGACTTTCTCGATGCCCTGACTCATGTCCCCAAGGCTCAGCTCTGAACGTGCCCTGTACTCATGGTGAATAGTTTCAGGTGTACCATGGACAACTCCCCACTTTAAATGCCTGCTTCTTGGCTTGAGGGCTTGTTCATGCTTGTGACTGCACAAGCTTGAGCAGCACAAAAGTGACAAGGAGTTACTGCTGCCCCAGGGACAGCCTTTAGCAGAGATTGAGAGGGAACCCAGGGGTAATGTCCTGGCCTTTCTGTTCTAGTAGCTCAGTTCTGAGGGATGCTCTGCACAGTTTCTCATAAGGTCCCTGGCAAGATTTGAAGCCTGTGATCCACGCTGAACACCAACAACATCTGATAACATGCTTATTGTTGTACTCTTGTTGTTTTTTCTCCCCTATAAAGGTTCCCAGCTGAAATACATGTGACCCAGTTCAATTTGGATTTCAGATAATAGTGAATGAATATACATACATATATGTATCTATGTGTATGAACATTCACATATATGTGCATATGATCTCTGTGGTGGTGGTGGTAGTGGTTTAGTTGCTAAGTTGGGTCTGACTTTTGTGACCCTATGGACTGTAGCCTGCCAGGCTCCTCTGTCCATGGGATTCTCCAGGCAAGAATATTGGAGTGGGTTGCCATTTCCTTCTCCAAGGGATCTTCCCGACCCAGGAATTGAACCTGGGTTTCCTGCATTGCAGGCAGATTCTTTACCAACTGAGCTAAGAGGGAAGCCCTATGATCTAAATCTAGACCCCTCTGTATCTCTGTCTAGATATACATATAGATAGATATTTAACTATCTCTGTATCTATACAGGGGTGGGGGGGAAGAGAGCAGCAATGATAAAGCAGATGGGATAAAATGTTAACAATAGGCGAATCTAGGTGACAGATAATGAGTGTTCTTCATATATCTTGTAGATTTTCCTCAAGTTTGAAATTGCTTCCAAATACAAGTAGTGAGGAGTCTTCTAATGATTTAATGACCACTGATCTATCCACTGGGTGGCTGCGTGGGTGCAGGAGGGCCTAGAGGAGCTATCCCACATTGAAGGTCAGGAAGGGCAGCAGTGAGGAGATACCCTTCGTCCAAGGTAAGGAGCAGTGGCTGCGCTTTGCTGGAGCAGCCGTGAAGAGATACCCCACGCCTTTATGTGATATTGTTAGGCACAGGAGAGCCTAAAGGAGCTATCCCACATTGAAGGTCAGGAAGGGCAGCAGTGAGGAGATACCCTTCGTCCAAGGTAAGGAGCAGTGGTTGCACTTTGCTGGAGCAGCCGTGAAGAGATACCCCACGCCCAAGGTAAGAGAAACCCAAGTAAGATGGTAGGTGTTGCAAGAGGGCATCAGAGGGCAGACACACTGAAACCATACTCACAGAAAACTAGTCAATCTAATCACACTAGGACCACAGCCTTGTCTAACTCAATGAAACTAAGCCATGCCAAGGACGGGCGGGTCATGGTGGAGAGGTCTGACAGAATGTGGTCCACTGGAGGAGGGAATGGCAAGCCACTTCAGTATTCTTGCCTTGAGAAGCTCATGAACAGTATGAAAAGGATACTGAAAGAGGAACTCCCCAGGTCAGTAGGTGCCCAACATGCTACTGGAGATCAAGCTGGATAGTTTATCCTTATATTTGAATTTTTTTTTTCACTTGCTCTGGAATTGAGCTACAAATCATGATTAATAGTCTATGAATATAAAGCTATTCATTGTAACAAATAAAGAGGGTAAACCAAGTTCCAAGGCAGACTTAAACGGTGGTAGACAGATCCCAGTGTCATGTCCTGCATAATTTTCTCCCCTTCTCAGAGAGAGAAAAATGAAATGAATTATATGAAACAATGAAGGATCAGAAAGAGAATTCAAGGAAACAATTCAATTCACCACTTCTTCAAAAAGAACAAAATATCTAGGAATAAATCTACCTAAGGAAGTAAGAGACCTGTATTCAGAAAGCTATAAGACACTGATGAAAGAAATTAAAGATGATCCAAACAGACGGAAAAACACATCATATCAGTTGATTGAAAGAATTAATGTTGTAAAATGACCATACTACCAAAGGCAACCTACAAATTTGATGTAATCCCTATCAAAATACCAGTGACATTTTTCAGAGAACTAGAACAAATAATTTTGAAATTTGTATGGAAACACAGAAGACTCTGAAGAGCCAAAACAGTCTTGAGAAAGAAAAACAGAACTGGAGGAGTCATGCTCCTTGGCTTCAAACTATACTAAAAAGCGACAGTCATCAAAACAGTATGATACTGGCACAAAAACAGATGTGTAGATCAATGGAACAGAATAAGGAGCCCCCAGATAAAGTCATGCACTTACGGTCAGCTAATCTTTGACCAAGGAGGCAGGAATATGCAGTGGAGAAAAGTCTCTTCAATATGTGGTACCTGGAAAATTGGAGCACTACATGTAAAAGAATGAAATTAGAACACTTTCTTTACTCCGTGGAAGGAAAGTTATGACCAACCTAGATAGCATAGTAAAAAGCAGAGAAATTACTTTGCCAGCAAAGGTCCGTCTAGTCAAGGCTATGGTTTTTCCAGTGGTCATGTATGGATATGAAAGTTGGACTGTGAAGAAGGCTGAGCGCTGAAGAATTGATGCTTTTGAACTGTGGTGTTGGAGAAGACTCTTGAGAGTCCCTTGGACTGCAAGGAGATCCAACCAGTCCATCCTAAAGGAAATCAGCACTGGGTGTTCATTGGAAGGACTGATGTTGAAGCTGAAACTCCAATACTTTGGCCACCTGATGTGAAGAGCTGACTCATTGGAAAAGACCCTGATGCTGGGAAAGATTGAGGGCAGAAGGAGAAGGGGATGATGGAGGATGAGATGGCTGGATGGCATCACAGACTCAATGGACATGGGTTTGGGTGGACTCTGGGAGTTGGTGATGGACAG
>SJXQ01000709.1:64825-84940 GCA_006408695.1 Aepyceros melampus | reverse complement strand
AGGCGACGACTCGGCGCCTCAGCCTGGGGGCCCGGGCGGCGGGGTCGACGCGACGCGCCAGGGCGGCCGGCGGCCTTCCCGGCCCCGCGGCCCGGTGACCCTGCGGAGGAGGCGCCGCGCCGCGAGGCGGCCGGGCCGGGAGGTTACGGCTCCTCCGCCTGAGGTGCTTGTCGGCGGGCGACGGAGGGGACGGAGGTCGGGAGCGGGGGAGGCCCCGCGGACGCCCCCTCGGCTGTCTGCGCGTGAACGCCGAGGGCTCCGCAGAGGTGGACCGTGTGCGTCCTCACACGCTGTCTGCCGCCAGCGCCGAACGCCCGAAGTGCGGTCGGACGAGGCGTCCCTCCCGACACCCGCGCGACTCCGCCGGTCGCGGGCGCCCCCGTGAGGGTGCTGCCCATCGGCGAAGCCCCCCGAAGGAGTCGACCCCGCACCTGGGGCCGGGACTGCCGAGATTTGAGCCCCCCACCCACCCCGAGTTGCGAGTTGCGGGGGCAGCGGCGTCACTCTCTTATAGACGGGAGAGAGATTCTCGAAGGTACCATCAGGGCTGTAGATGACGTGTCAGGTTACCAGAGGGAATGTCACAGGGACAAAAGGAGAGACAGGAAATCTGGAATTTATGATGATTTTTAATGATCTCAACCCTTCTCTCTCTCCTTGTCCCCGTTTGCATAAGGCTTTGGTAACTAGTCATGTTCAGGATCTTAGATAAAGCTCCACATGCTAAGAAGGGAGCCCCGCAGGTCTTGTATCCACGGTCGTAAGTGCCGAAGGTAATTAGAACAGGATCTTAAACTTGCAACCAGCCAACTGAATCATTAAAAAACAACCACAAAGAAAACACACACCAGCAGTAACACCCCAGAGACAAATCAAGAACACAAAGTATATTTTGCAGGAAGGGCTATAGTTCTTGAAGTCTGGAAATAATTGTGGCAATCGTCAGAAAACTTAAGTTGACAGTAATTTGGGAAATCCTTTCAGTCTTAACTGAATATATATGCATTCTGCTTACTGTGTGATTACATAATCAGAGAGTCAGAGTCTGGAAATGCATTTTCTTGTGTGTTGTTAACTACACTAATTTTTAGAACACGATGTAATGTACACATTTTGTTAGGTACTTGTGCTTTTAAATGGAAATTTTGATTACTTAACTCATGTTCATATTTATATTTGTTTTGTAACATCCCTTGGGATGTTATTCCTGGGATGCGCCATAGAATCTGCACTGTAGAATTCTACACCGGAGAATCATCTTGCCAAATTTATAGGAGCTGTTCAACCCTTGGATTCAGTTTTCCTAGTGATAATGGCTTTCTGGCTTTTCATCTATTATGAGTGGCTGCTTATCACAATACTGTCTCCTTGCTTGTGGCAAATATATCTCTAAGATAAGTTCTAGTCCCAAAGTTTTGTTATTTTAAGAAGGTGCTTGAATATATATGGCAATGAAATCTTATGTTTGTTGGTAAGGGGTTTGATTTTTTTTTCTCCCAAAGAATTCATTTTGAGGCTTAAAAAATGTTAACCTCATTTAATGCACATTTACATTTTTTATTTCAGAACACACATTTGTTCAGTTACTCTGTCCAGCTCTTTGAGACTCCATGGACTGCAGCACAACAGGCTTCCCTGTACATCTCCAATTCCTGGAACCTGATTAAACTCATGTCTATCAAGTCGGTGATGCCATCCAACCATCTCATCCTCTGTCGTCCCCTTCTTCTCCTGCCTTCAGTCTTTCCAAGCATCAGGGTCTTTGTAATACTTTGTAATACACATTTGTAATACTACATTTTCTTTGTTGCTGTTCAGTCACTAATTTGAGACCCCATAGACTTTAGCACACCAGGCTCTTCTGTCCTCCACTGTCTCCCAGTTCAGTTCAGTTGCTCAGTCGTGTCCGACTCTGCGACCCCATGGATCGCAGCACGCCAGGCCTTCCTGTCCATCACCAACTCCCGGAGTTCACTCAGACTCACCCCCATCGAGTCAGTGATGCCATCCAGCCATCTCATCCTCTGTCGTCCCCTTCTCCTCCGCCCCCAATCCCTCCCAGCATCAGAGTCTTTTCCAATAAGTCAGCTCTTCACATGAGGTGGCCAAAGTACTGGAGCTTCAGCTTTAGCATCATTCCCTCCAAAGAAATCCCAGGGCTGATCTCCTTCAGAATGGACTGGTTGGATCTCCTTGCAGTCCAAGGGATTCTCAAGAGTCTTCTCCAACACCACAGTTCAAAAGCATCAATTCTTCTGCGCTCAGCCTTCTTCACAGTCCAATTCTCACATCTGTAAATGACCACAGGAAAAACCATAGCCTTGTCTAGACGGACCTTAGTCAGCAAAAAAAACCATAGCCTTGTCTAGACGGACCTTAGTCAGCAAAATAATGTCTCCGCTTTTGACTATACTATCTAGGTTGGTCATAACTTTTCTTCCAAGGAGTAAGCATCTTTTAATTTCATGGCTGCAGTCACCATCTGCAGTGATTTTGGAGCCCAGAAAAATAAAGGCTGACAGTTTCCACTGTTTCCCCATCTATTTCCCATGAAGTGATGGGACCAGATGCCATGATCTTCGTTTTCTGAATGTTGAGCTTTAAGCCAACTTTTTCACTCTCCTCTTTCACTTTCATCAAGAGGCTCTTTAGTTCCTCTTCACTTTCTGCCATAAGCGTGATGTCATCTGCATATCTGAGGTTATTGATATTTCTCCCGCCAATCTTGATTCCAGCTTGTGTTTCTTCCAGCCCAGCATTTCTCATGATGTACTCTGCATATAAGTTAAATAAGCAGGGTGACAATATACAGCCTTGACATACTCCTTTTCCTATTTGGAACTATCTCCCAGAGTTCACTCAAATTCGTGTCCATCAAGTTGGTGATGCTATCTAATCATCTCATCTTCTACTGCCCCTTCTTCCTTTGCCTTTTTCTTAAAGTAGTTTAAATAATCGTCTGTGAGTGTATTTGTGTGCATATGCACATAAGTGCCACAAACCAATGTTTTATACATAACAGGCAAGGAGCAAAATTGGGAAAATGCAAAAATATTAAGGAATAAATTGTTAGGTCCTCTCCCAACAACTTTAAATCTTTTTCTCAAACTCCTTTGTTAATTTGTATCAGCATCATTAACTCACTTAGGCTTATAAGAGATAGAGAAAATATGAAGATGAAAAGTCCATCTGCACTGAATCTCATTAGACACATGATGGAACCTGAGACCATTTATCCCAGTGATGCTGGACTTCTGTTTTCATTTGTAGTTTTAGTCATAAAGGAAGGTAAAAAAGAAGCACACAGAGACTCATCTCTCTCTGCTACTTCTGTGAGAAGGTGAAGGGAGAAGTCCCCTCCTATGTGGAACTTGTCCTCCCAGGAGATCTAAATGGGTTCTAAAGGGACTCATTTTGCTGTTCCTAGGCCCTGTGGTGTTTGCTTTTCTTGTCATGATGAAGGTACGTGTCCCTGAAGAGGCAGCAGAAGCTAGAGCTGCTTTTAGGAAGCTGTGGGTGGCCCAGGTCTCCTTCCTTAGGCAAGCTGACACCATTGGTTGATTTGTAGATATTGAAAAATCCTTGTATCTGTGGGATAAATTCCGCAGATCATGTTGTGTGATCATTTTAATATATTGTTGGATTCAGTTTGTTAGTATTTTGTTGAGGATTTTTGTATCTATATTGGCCTGTAATTTCCTTTTTATGTGATATTTTTGTATGGTTTTGGTGTCAGGGTGATGTTGGCCTCATAGAATGAGTTTGGAAGTGTTCCTTACTCTGCAGTTATTTTGGAAGAGTTTGAGGAGAACAGGTGTTAACTCTTCTCTAAATGTTTGATTGAATTCACCTGTGAAGTCATGTGATCCTGACTTGTTTGCTTGGAGTTTTAAAATTTAAATCGTATAATGAAAAATGAATTTTAGGAAAGACAAAGGAGAAAACAAACATATTAGGAACACAGTGGTTAGCTTTGAAATTCATTTGTGACGTTCTGCCTTGAGTTGGATAGAATGTTAAAGTAGTTCTATGATTTATTGAAAGTATAATGAACTTTTAATAAGATTTTTGAAAACCCCAAATTATATGTTACTTGTCAGTTTTCAAGTGAATTAGTTATCCTAAAGCAATGCTTTTCCAAAACGGCAGAACATTAATTGTAGTTAGGAACAGTCATGCAGTCTGGTATTTGAGAAAAAGCAGTAGCATAGATTAATGTTTTAAAAATAGCACTGTAACTTGCTATATATTGTTGTGTTGACAGCACATTCTCATCTTCCCTGTGTTCTGAGAGTTTTAGATGCTGAATTTGAAACACTTTGCACCTTTGTTAAATGTATACCTTTTGACATTTTTGTACCAAGAAGCTTAAGTGATTTTCCAGTTCCTTTTCTGTTTCCTGGAAAACAAGTTTTCAAAGATCTTTTAAATCCTATTGTATTCCTTTTGGAAAGCAAATATAATAGTCTAACCTAAGTTTGATTGTTTTTGTTATAGAACTCTTTTTTGGTGTTAAGATGATAAATACAGATGCAAAACTCTTACATTACTGAATGAAAATATATATAACTTTAGGCGCAGTTCAGATTTACATATTTTCATATTGGAAATAGTTGCTCTAAACTTAATTAACACTCTGGATTTCTTATCATGAGGGCCTTGTAGTTAACTTAGGTTTTTTTTTTGCTCCAGATGTACCTATTGTCTAAAATGTTTTTTCCCACCTGTAAATCCCATCCATATTTCAAGGACTAGCTTGAATGCTGCCTTCTGATTCTCTCAACTGGATGTGATATTTCCTCCAGTTTTCAGTGTATGTTATCTGAGAGGCATGTTGAAAGTTTTTTACCTTGCATTAATTATGGTTGTATATGTTTCATATATTTTGTTGGCCAAATATTTCTTTCAAGTTTTTCCATAAGGTATTGCAATAATACCCAAACAAACTCTGGCCAATCCATATGTTTCAGTGTTTGTATTTATGTGTCTCTCTTTCTGTATACATACTAGACTACCTGACTCTGGTTCTTCATTTTCCACTATACTTCATTGCACAAGTGGTTCCTTACCATTCATTACATGAATCAGTCTCCAACTTGTGGTGTACTCATGAGTTGGGATTAGAACAATGAAATTGATCAAACACATTACTGGCTATGTGCCTTATTTAAGTTTTCAGCTTTAGGTAGAAGTCAGAAACTGTCACAAAAATTTAAGAAATTCCATAGTGAGTCATACGTATCTAATCCATGGTGGTCCAATTTATGAACACATAAAAGGACAATTTTATGGTTGTCAGCTTTGAGTTGAGGATAGATCCCATACATCTTAGTTGCCTTTACTTTACTTTTGGAGATATTTCTCTCAGCCGTAATGAAGCAATCTGAATGATGCTTTTTTTTTTTAAAGACCCTTAGTTCCTGTATATGTTTAATGATAGCTTTATATTCCTTAAGATCCTTTCTGGCTCCAGAATTCTGCTTCAGTGCCTTGGGATAAATTTCATTCGGTGCAGAGTCTATAACCAAGCAAATACATGGACTTAAAAGAAAGAGTTAGTCACCCAGTTGTGTCCAACTCTTTTTGATCCATGGACTGTAGCCTACCAGGCTCTTCTGTCCATGGGATTCTCCAGGCAAGAATACTGGAGTGCGTAGCCATTCCCTTCTACAAGGGATCTTCCCGACCCAGGGATTGAATCTGGGTTTCCCGTATTGCTGGAGAAGGCAATGGCAACCCACCCCAGTACTCTTGCCAGGAAAATCCCATGGACCGAGGAGCTGCAGTCCATAGGGTCACTGAGAGTCGGACATGACTGAGCGACTTCACTTTCTCTGTTTACTTTCAGGCATTGGAGAAGGAAATGGCAACCCACTCTAATATTCTTGCCTGGAGAATCTCAGGGACAGGGGAGCCTGGTGGGCTGCTGTCTACGTGGTCGCACAGGGTCGGACATGACTGAAGCAGCTTAGCAGCAGCATCAGCTCCTGTATTGCAGGCAGATTCTTTACCATTTGAGCCACCAGGGAATTCTAATTCTTAATAGATACAAGTCCAGATTTTATGTGGCTTCCTTCAGTGGCTTTCCATTTCACTTAAAATAAAATCAAAATATGTTATCCTGGCTTACAAATCTGATGACATGACCCCTTCCTACCCCTCCTGTCTGAACTTTGCCACTTTCTTGAGGTCACTGTCTTCCAGGTGGTTGTGATATATTCTCATTCCTAAACTTGCTATGCTTGTTCTTGCCTTGTGGCCTTTGCACTAGCTGTGTCCTCAACCTGTAATGTTTTCCTGCTTGATTTTTATGCAGTATTGTTTATACTATTCACATCTCTGCTAAATTCACTTCTTTTGAGAGATTTTCACTGATGATCCAATCCACAATGACCAGTCACTGTAAATGTCACTGAATTTGGATTCTCTGTATATCACTTAGCCCTGTTTGCAATAGTTCTTATTTGTTTATTGCATTCTCATAGTTTTCCTCCATGTGAGTAAACTGCACAGTAATAGGGACCTCATTTGTTATGATTTGTCTACCTTCTTGTGGGTCCTCAGGATCTTGAACAGTGAGTGTTTGGACCTAACATATGCTTAGTATGTATTTGCTGAATGGATGAAAATCAATGTTAGTTGGTTGTGGTGACTCAGAAGTAACACTGTCCTTTAGGAAATGATTTTGAAATATATGTGGTAATTTCTTATAAGATTTAGAATTGTGTTTACTGACTCTAAGTTATAAACATTACCTTGAAATGTTTACTGAACTTCCAAAATTTTAATTCATTTTGATCCATTTTATTAGGGGCAGAGTTTAAAGAAGGTTATTAAGAGATGGGAATAACAGACCACCTGACCTGCCTCTTGAGAAACCTATATGCAGGTCAGGAAGCAACAGTTAGAACTGGACATGGAACAACAGACTGGTTCCAAATAGGAAAAGGAGTACGTCAAGGCTGTATGTTGTCACCTTGTTTATTTAACTTATATGTGGAGTACATCATGAGAAACGCTGGGCTGGAAGAAGAACGAGCTGGAATCAAGATTGCCGGGAGAAATATCTATCACCTCAGATATGCAGATGACACCACCCTTATGGCAGAAAGTGAAGAGGAACTAAAAAGCCTCTTGATGAACGTGAAAGAGGAAGTGAAAAAGTTGACTTAAAGCTCAACATTCAGAAAACGAAGACCATGGCATCTGATCCCATCACTTCATGGGAAATAGATGGGGAAACAGTGGAAACAGTGTCAGAGTTTATTTTGGGGGGCTCCAAAATCACTGCAGGTGGTGATTGCAACCATGAAATTAAAAGACACTTATTCCTTGGAAGGAAATTTATGGCCAACTTAGATAGCATATTAAAATGCAGAGATATTACTTTGCCACCAAAGGTCTGTCTAGTCAAGGCTATAGTTTTTCCTGTGATCATGTATGGATGTGAGAGTTGGACTGTGAAGAAGGCTGAGCACCGAAGAATTGATGCTTTTGAAGTGTGGTGTTGGAAAAGACTCTTGAGAGTCCCTTGGACTGCAAGAGATCCAACCAGTCCATCCTAAAGGAGTTCAGTCCTGGGTGTTCTTTGGAAGGAATGATGCTAAAGTTGAAATTCCAATACTTTGGCCACCTCATGTGAAGAGTTGACTTATTGGAAAAGACTCTGATGCTGGGAGGGATTGGGGGCAGGAGGAGGAGGGGACGACAGAGGATGAGATGGCTGGATGGCATCACCAACTCGATGTACATGAGTTTGAGTGAACTCTGGGAGTTGGTGATTGACAGGGAGGCCTGGCGTGCTGCAATTCATGGGGTCGCAAAGAGTCAGACACGACTGAGCAACTGAACTAAACTGATTCTGGTCCATATTGTAAAGTATGGCTGTGATGTGCAGCATACAGAACTTCCTTGACCAGGCATCAAACCTGTGCCCACTGCAGTGGGAGCACAGAGTCCTAACTTCTGCAACACCAGTGAAGTCCTATTATAAAGTAAATTTATACAAAGAATGTTAGGAGTCCAAAAATGGACTGTTTTGGAAGCCAATTTATGTAACATAACTTGAAACTTCAAACAAAGGAATTTGCTGAGCTAAGTTCCTCATATTATCTATAAGGATGGAACTTGGGGTTCTACCTACATGGAAAAAATACTTGTCTATATGGAAGGATAGGTAATAGAAGAAATATTTGATTGAGACACTCTTAAGAACAATATTGTCAGGCATTATGAAACTTCATAGAAGCATAATTTGAAGTGATTAGAAATAATTAAGCATAATTAATTTAGTTCATATATTTGCATATTTCCCTTCTCTAACCATAGACACCATTTCTAAGTTTATATGAGAAGCCAGAGTGAACATAGTGTTAGCATTACAGAAATTTGCCTTATTGCCAGTTTTACTGAAATACCTTTTTATCCATTAAGTATTGTATATCTGAAAGAGGGACATCAGCTCTGATAAGATGGAAGGAGCTTTGAATTTAGAAGATTGAAGTTCAAATTCTAGGCTGCTAATTGTTGGGAAACTTGGACAAATTACTTTGTAAGACTCTTTCCTCATTTGTAATATGAGAACAGAATAGAGAATAATCTCTATTTCATAGTTTTATTTTGAACTCTAAATGAGATCTTCAGCACTGAGCCGGGAGCATAGCACATAAGAATATTAGCAGCCATATATCATGTACCTGGTCCCAGTCCATTTCATTGACTCTGAACTGTGTTCATTCATTGGTTAATTCATTCATCTACTGGTTTGTTTATTCATTCACTTTGAGCAGCAGATGCCTGTAAAATTGAAGTTATGTTATTCTTGTTATTATTTGGACACACAGTCTCATGTCAGTTATACTTCTCCTGGCTTCTGCAATTATTTTGTGTGCTGAACAATGAAAATCATCTAATATACTGCCTTATTCACTTGTGCTTCTAGATATATTTTGTTCCCTATGATTAAGAATACTGCATGGTAGAAGTCACATCTTAAAAGTAAGATTGAAAATCTGCTGGGTGAAACTAGGAAGGGGTGAGGAACCAACTTTTATTGAGTCCTTACATGAGCCAGGCTCTGTGCTGCTTGCTTTGTTTTGGGTTGTTATGCTACCTGGGCTTGACAATGAGTCTGGCTATATCCCATATAAATAGCTATATAGTTGATATTCTCTTTATACCTGTGAAAGGTAAAATGTTAAACAGAACAAGTATTGCTATAATATTATTTGTCCCATTAAAGGAAGCAATACAAATGAACCCATTAAAAATGTATTTTGATGGGAAAGCAGCTTTATGAATGAGGATGAGAACTTGGTGGAAACTTTTGAAAGGGACTGTTTCTGGAGTATACTCAGAAGAGCTTGAGAAAAGGGATTATGAGTTTTTCATCTTTATATTTTCATTATATGATCATTGCTCATGGTGATACATGGAAAGATGAATGCATAAATAACTCTGGGTGTTTTTAAGGCTTTCCAAGATCGATGGCACTAGTGGTCCTTTTCTTAGTTCATTTTACCACCTAAAGTTTTCTTTATCTTGGTTCATGGCTGTATTGCTAATACTCAACACTCAAGACTGAATTTGTTATTTGGCTCACAGATGAAACGCAGAAGGATTCTTATGAGGTAACTGGAGCAAGGGTTTGAAGACAAGGGAGGGAAAAGAGTGTTCTTGTGTATTCAGAAGAAGTGAATGCCTGAAGTGGAAGAAATGGAAAAATTCAGAGCAGGAGTACACTAAAGGAAAAAAAGTTTAGTGTGGTATAAGTTTGGTTAGGATAGCTTGATGATTGTCTAGATGTGGGGCTGGAATGGGATTGACAAAAAGTGTGTATCTGGCCAAATGTCACAAGTTTAATTGTGTTTATTCTTTTTAAATACACTGTAATTGGCACAACCCTGGGCATTCTATGAATGTTTGTGTGGCTTAGATAGCTGCATTTGACTTTCCAGCTTGGAGCAGAATGGGAAGGCAACTTCATATGGGATGGTAAAATGAATGAGAAAGTGCTTTGTAGACTGTAAACTACTATAGTCCAAGGCATTAATAGTAAGTTGTTTCTTTAGAAGTTTCTATTCTCTAGGCTTTGTCTCTCACAGTGAAATAACAGGTTAAGATATATAGTGGGATCTCTTTTATCCTGGATATTCTTTCTAGAGAATAATAAATTAGACATTTTTCCAAAGAGGAAATGCAGGTGGCCAACAGGCACATGAAAGATGCTCAACATCACTAATCATCAGGAAAATGCAAGTGAAAGCCACAATAAGGTATCATCTCACACCTATCAGAATGGCTATCATCAAAAAGAACATAAATAAAAAATGTTGGTGAGGACATGAAGAAAAGGGAACCCTCCTGCATTGTTGGTGGGAATGTAAGTTAGTGTAGCCCTTGTGGAAAACAGTATGGAGGTTACTCAAAAAATTAAAAGTAAAACCCCCATATGACCCAGCAGTGCCAATGTCAGTGTATGGCAAAAACTACCACAATATTGTAAACTAATTAGCCTCCAATTAAATAAATTTAAAAAGATTAAGTACCCCAATATTCATAGCAGGGTTATTTACAATTGCTAAGATGTGGAAGCAGCCTAAGCATCCATCAACAGATGAATGGATAAAGAAAAGTGATATGTATATACAGTATAATACTACTCAGCCATACAACGAATGAAATTTTGCCATTTGCAATAGCATGGGTAGACTTGGAAGGTAATATGCTAAGTGAAATAAGTCAGAAAAGAAATACACTTTATTATATCACTTATATGTGGAATGTAAAAAAAATCAAGCAAACTAGTGATTATAATAAAAAAGAAACAGGCTCATACAGAGAACAAACTAGTGGTTACCAGAGGGAAGGGGAAGGGGCAATAGAAAGGTGGGAGAGTGGGAGGCACAAGTTTTTGGGTGTTAGATAGGCTCAAGGATGTATCGCTTACCAGTGGGGATGTAGCCAATATTTTGTAATAAATGTAAAGGAAAAGTAACCTTTTAAAATTGTATTATAAATAAATTATTTAAAATATAAATTGAAAGAATGCCAAAGAATTTTACTAAGAAGAATAATGAATTATTATTGGATTGTTTATAGCCATGCAATTGAATATCTGTTTGTTGATAACAGGAAATAATATCTACCAACCTCCTTATTGTGTTTGAGATGTCATTGTAAAGTTATCTATAAAGGGTTTTGAGTTTCCTGGTAGAGAGAGAATATATAATAAAATTCATTTTTGTTACAGTGGAGCAGGGCAGTTGCTCATGTGTTATTGTTAGTAGTCATTCAACTATGGCAAGCTTTCCTGAACTATCTGCTGTGCTAAAATAAGAAGCTGACAGGGTCATTTAGCTCTAGCAGTATGTCATATTAGCTATGGCTGGACCCAGAGAGTCATTGTTTAATTGTAGTTACTAAATCTCTCAGCAAAATAAGGCACAGTTTATCTGTAGGAATATTTGTTTTCCCTCTAAATTTTGAGAAATTGAAGGTGTTCTAGTAACAAATATACTTCAATGTAGAACCCTAAGTTGGTTCCATAAGTTGACTTCCAAATATAATAAAGGTTCTTGGTTAAGTGTTAAGTCTTTCTGAAATTTTGAGGAAGCCTGTAGATAACTTTAAAGGAATCTTTAGGTCAGTGAGTAAGGACTTTTTTTCTTTTCAATAAGAAAGCTTGATTTAAAATAGCAAAAACAATTGACAAACTCTGAGGCAGAAAAGTCTTTAAAAAAAGAAGTGGCTTTTAAAAAATAAGCAATTTGAATCTGAATTTACATATGATCTAGAATTAGGCTTTTGTTTTGTTTTGAAGTCTGCTGTAATACCATTCTAAAATGCTATTTTATTTTGTTGTTTAGTTGCTAAGTCGTGTACATCTCTTTTGGGACCTCATGAACTGTTGCACACCAAACTTCTGTCTATGGCATTTCCCAGGCAAGAATACTGCAGTGGGTTGCCATTTCCTTCTCCAGCTATTTTATTAGCAGTAGGTAATAGTAGAATGCTTACAGTTCTTCCCTTAGTTAAGCTTTTCCAATTTCTAGTCTCCTTCTCTTGGAAATAAGAGAATGAAATTTACTTCCTTACCAAATTGATCTTTTCATTTAATCGATAGGTGCTGTTTAATGGGCATTATTAATAGAAGTTAAAAAATAATGCTCTTGGGGTGTTTTGCAATTTATTACACCACTTGACTCAATTGGTGACATACATTTAAATTTCCTGTAGTGTCACATAGTAAGAACTGGTGCGATCAGTTTGTACTTTCCCCCTGGACATTGCTATAAGGGAAAGAGAAATACTGTCTTCTACCATTGACTTATTTTATTTAAAATAAAGCAAAATTATACTTTTCTCAGTTCACACTCAGAGTACTTGACATTATGGTTTAGAGAAAAACCATAGTTCTTTAGCAAAACTGTAGCTCTTTGGCTCTTTCAGCAAAGAGAATGTTTTTTTTATTGCACCTTACATTTGAGAGATGAAGTATGAGAGGTTAAACTACAGTTTTTAAATATTAGAAACTTGCTTCTCAATTGTTTTTTCTCCAAACTGAAAGTTGTATATGTATTATCATTCAGTAAAAGCCTGAAATGTAAAGAAAAAAGAATCATATAGCAAATCTGATCAATTGAAGAAAGTCATCATCTTAAGAATAATTCATTTTCTTTATTTTACATAATTTGAACAGTTTTTTCAAGGGAAAGTGCATTAATGAGGATAATATAACATCAATTAAGTCTGAGCAAATATATGCAGATATAAATTAGTTTTAGTTATAAAAGTATTCCTAAAAGTGGTTTTTACACCAATAGTTAATTTTTTTTTTTTTATTGCTTGCTTACTGAAAATGCAGCAATTTATGGTAGATTTTAAAAACAATTAAAGGAACTATAATTCTTTAAAATAATTACTTTTAGTTTTAACCATGAGAATATGTGTGATGGAGAAGGGTAATTCAAATATTTTTAAAATATAAGATAAGGAACATGTTACTCTTCAGGCTGGTGAGGATTGAAATTCAAAGCTTGTGTGAAAACTGACCAACTGCTAAGAAAAAATAAAGATTGGTTTAGTCCAAAAAGAAAATTTACATGATATTAATAATATTAGTAAGTACAGTGATTGCAGGCTGGGACTAGCTGGGGAATGGAGTTGGAGTTGTGGTCACAAGCAAGGGCTTTTCTCTGCCATGTCTTGAGCATTGTGACCATCTATTGTCTCATGTCTAGCTCACTTTCTAGTGAACAAACATGAGCCAGAAGTAAAAATATAAATACTTTTTAATATATAAAATTCTGTTTGTAACACCTACAAAACCGAAGATGGTATAAAAATATTTAGTCATTAAGACAGTATTTTATTAATACATTACCTGCTTTTGTTATAATCATTTATTATTTGGATAAAATGTCATATTTTATTAAAAATATGCTATTGGTATGTGAATGCTCTTGATACTTGACTTACAGAAATCTCTTTTTAACACTGACCCCTCCAAGCCAGGCTTCAGCAATACATGAACTGTGAACTTCCAGATGTTCAAGCTGGTTTTAGAAAAGGCAGAGGAATGAGAGATCAAATTGCCAACATCTGCTGGATCATGGAAAAAGCAAGACAGTTCAAGGAAAACATCTATTTCTGCTTTATTGACTATGCCAAAGCCTTTGACTGTGTAGATCACAATAAACTGTGGAAGATTCTGAAAGAGATGGGAATACTAGACCACCTGACCTGCCTCTTGAGAAATCTGTAGGCAGGTCAGGAAGCAACAGTTAGCACTGGACATGGAACAGCACACTGGTTTCAAATAGGAAAAGGAGTACGTCAAGGCTGTATATTCTTACCCTGCTTATTTAACTTATATGCAGAGTACATCATGAGAAATGCTGAGCTGGAAGAAGCACAAGCTGGAATCAAGATTGCTGGGAGAACTATCAATAACCTCAGATATGCAGATGACACCACCCTTATGGCAGAAAATGAAGAGGAACTAAAGAGCCTCTTAATGAAAGTGAAAGAGGAGAGTGGAAAAAGTTGGCTTAAAGCTCAACATTCAGAAAACGAAGATTATGGCACCCGGTCCCATCACTTCATGGGAAATAGATGGGGAAACAGTAGAAACAGTGTCAGACTTTATTTTGGGGAGCTCCAAAATCACTGCAGATGGTGACTGCAGCCATGAAATTAAAAGACACTTACTCCTTGGAAGAAAAGTTATGAACCACCTAGATAGCATATTCAAAAGCAGAGACATTACTTTGCTGACTAAGGTCCATCTAGTCAAGGCTATGGTTTTCCAGTAGTCATGTATGGATGTGAGAGTTGGACAGTGAAGAAGCCTGAACGCAGAAGAATTGATGCTTTTGAACTGTGGTGTTGGAGAAGACTCTTGAGAGTCCCTTGGACTGCAAGGAGATCCAACCAGTCCATTCTGAGGGAGATCAGCCCTGGGATTTCTTTGGAAGGAATGATGCTGAAGCTGAAGCTCCAGTACTTTGGCCACTTCATGCGAAGTGTTGACTCATTGAGAAAGACCCTGATGCTGGGAGGGATTGGGGGCAGGAGGAAAAGGTGATGACCGAGGATGAGATGGCTGGATGGCGTCACTGACTCCATGGGCATGGGTCTGGGTGAACTCGGAGTTGGTGATGGACAGGGATGCCTGGCGTGCTGCAATTCATAGGGTCGCAAAGATTTGGACACGACTGAGCGACTGAACTGAGCTGAGTAGAGAGTCGGACACGACTGAAGCGACTTAGCAGCAGCAGCAGCAGTAGCAGCTAGGCTATCTTAGTCCTTTCAAGTTGCTTTTGTTTTAAATAGTTTGGTTATAGTTCACGTGCACTCCTAGGCAGGAAGTCCGTTTGTCTTTGTGAAATAACATTATTTCCACTTTGGATTTTAGATGAAAACTGCTCTCTCCCAATCTTGGCACATTGCTTTCACCTCTTTTCTTAGAGGCACCAGAGAAGTTAACGATTGTTTGCAACACAACTGTTGTGTGCCCACATTTAATGTGTCCTAGTTTTCTTATCTCAGGATGCAACAGATTATCCAAAATGAGATGGTAAAATTCTCAAATTAATGAGAAATTAATGTAGCATATATTACTATTAGAAATAAGATGAGTGTTGGTAAGTCAAACCACCTATAATGGGATAAAGTGTTGCAAAATATCAAGGGATTCACTTTGCTACTTATAGGTTAGCTTGCTCCTGATTACAAAGTAACTCAAATCTAAATGTTTCAGGTTATATTTGCCTACAAATGTCAGACTGAGGATATGTTAGAATGAATAAGTAGTAACAATTCTGAGCCACAGGGTCCACCAAGGCCCCTGTGTCCCCTCATGACTGCTGTTAATGCCCACTCCTGCCCATGAGTGCTCCAGGGGGGTGCTATTGTGATCTTGTGTTCAGGACTACTGTCCCTGCTTCCCTTCTCACTGGTACCCATTGTTGAGGACATTAAAGAGTGGCCTTGATCAGGCAGCCTGTTGTATGTGTATATATAGTAGTTTGCATTTGCTAATCCCCATCTCCCAATTCACCCCTTCCCCACTCCCCATTTCCTGATGGTTTTTGTTCTCTATGTCTGGGAGTCTGTTTCTTTTTCATAGAAAAGTTCATTTGTGACATAACATTTTTAACCGAACTCTATATTTCACATACTTAAATTTCCTTAGTTTTTACCAAATGTTCCTTTACTGTGTTCCAGGATCCCATCCAGTATTGTCACGTCTCCTTAGACTCTTTGGCTGTGACAGTGTTTCATGCTTTCGTTTTGATAATACTGATAGTTTTGAGAGGCATTGGTTAGGAATTTTGTAGGTTTTACCCCAACTGGGATATGTCAGGTATTTGTCTCATGAGTTTTCTGGGATCATGGATTTGTGGAGAGAGAACCACAGAAGTAAAGTGCCACTTTCTTCACATATCAAGGATACATGGTGTTAATTTATCACTGTGGATGTTAACCTTTCTCACCTGGCTGAGGTAGTTCAGTGTTTCTTGAGTTCTACACTGTGAAGTGACTCCCTTCTCTCCTTCAAATACCATAATCTTAAAACGGAAGTCACTTTGTCCCAGCCCATACTTCTGCAGTGAAGTTTTGCTTTCCCTTGTGAAAATACACAGAGACAACCTAAAAGAGAACAAATAAAGGCTATTTATTCAGGGCTTTCCAGTTGGTGCTCATGGTAAAGAACCTGCCTGCCAGTAGAGGAGACATAAGAGACAGAGGTTTGATCCCTGGAAAATCCCACGGACAGAAGAGCCTGGTAGGCTACAGTCTAGGGTCACAAAGAGTCAGACACGATTGAGTGACTTCACTTTCACGAAATCCTCTAGAGGAGTGCACGGCAACCCACTCCAGGATTCTTGCCTGGAGAATCCCACGGGCAGAGGAGGCTGGTGGGCGACAATCCTTGAGGTGGCAAAGAGTTGGACATAGCTGAAGCAACTTAGCATATAGGCTATGTATTGCAAATTACTCCTTTGAAAATATGACTGGTATTACAGAATATGCTGATGTTGTGAGTTTCAATCAATGGATTTCTGGGGCATTTCTCTGGGAAGATGGCTTATTGTCACTGCTCCATCTGAGACAGTGCTTACAGGTGGGCTCCATTCAGGTGAGATGGGTGGGGAGGAGGAAAGGTACCCGCAGAATTTTGCCTGGGTACCTCTAATCCCATTTATGCCAGATCAGACAGACTAGTTCCAGAATGGTGGTGTTTTTAGAGAACATCACCGACAATAAAAAAAAATGAGTGGAAAAGAATTTCATTCTATACTGTCGTTCTTAATGGAGATACAGTTCATAATCCTAGCACATTTCCAGTGTCCCCTTTGGCTGCTGTTCCTCATATTTCACCAGCTCCTTTGTTCTCTCTCCTGTTCTAGTCAGTCAAGCCTTTTACCCTCCTTACTCTCTTCAGTCTCAGTATTTTATTGGAGAGATTGACTCTTCAGTAAGCCTTTTCTCTCCTCCTCCCTCCCAGGTCCCATCTTGTCTCTTAGATCTAGTGCTTCTGTGCCCCTTTCTACTCTGCATCGCAGAAAGCCTGGGGACTGTGGACTAGGAGAGGCTTTTGGATCGTGAGCTTGGTGGAGTGAGCAGTTGAGTAGACCTTCGGCCTGGGTGTTCTCCTCGGCAGGCTGTGGACGAGGGGAGGACCCCTTTGCACAGGCCGCTGTTGGTGCCTTTGTACTGTCACACAGCAGGGGAAGGCTGGCTTGGGGCTCTGGGGTGTCCAGTCCTTCCTGTCACCCTAGCAACCGCTAGCTAGGAGCTAGGAGTTTTAGAAAGAATATGAAACGGAGGCAAGGCCTTCAAAGAAACAGCTGTTGAGGCACTCCTGTTTCTCTGGGACTGAAAAGTCTTGGTATTGCCAAACCAGGTCTGTTCTACAGTAGTATATGGACTGTGTTTCTTCTTTCCTGCAGGAATAGCAAATTCTTCTTCTTTTTTTGATGGCACCATGCAGCATTGGAATCTTAATTTCCTGACCTGGAATTGAACTTGTGCTCCTTGTGGTAGAAGCACTGGGCCGCTAGGGAAATCCCCAGCATAGCACATTCTTATGTGACCTGATACTCAAATGTTGAGGTCTTTTTTGTGCAATTCTTTCACTTTTCAGTGTGATTTTTAGAAATCCCATGGCTTTGTTTTGGTGCATCCCTAACCCAGCCCCCGCTTCCCCCACCCATATCCCACTCTTTAAATACCTTTGGACAGTTGTCATCACTGCAGCAAAATCAGGGCCAATGCGCCTGCCTAGCTTGGTCCTAGAGGGCTGATTTTAATCTGGGGTGTAGCTGACTGGGGCACTAAATCCTGAATGGTAATGAGATCTTAATCTCGAGGCCACAATATCAGCCCACAGTGGGCTGGCAGTGCCAGAATTCTCTTTGACAAGCTAGTGGTTGGTGACTTGCTACATTCTTCCACATCATTTATGTTAGGTAAGCAGGGAAAGGTTAATTTTTGTGCCAAGGGCTTAGCTGAGTCATTCCTTGGCCCCTTCTGGCCATCCTCATATCCCTTGGTAAGATAGGTATGCTTGCCGGCCACTGGCCATCTTCAAAGAGAGGAGCAGTAGGTCAGGAAGGCTGGGCCACTGTACATGAAACAACACATTTTTTTTTTGCCAGGGAGGGGAAAGGCTGCTCCCTGATCTGTAGGTGTGAGCTTTTCTGGTGTCTTCAGATCTGCTTTTTCTTGGAGGCTCAGCTTCCGCAGGGGCTAGTGAGGATGAATCCCAGTTCTAATGTCTTAGAATCCAACATCTTCAAAGGCATTAGAGGAAACCAGAGATAGAATGGACCAATTAGCTAGACTAGATCCTAGACTAGAATGTTGTGTAGGATTTTGAGTGGGGGAGTTAATTAACTACTTTGATATATATTATGTGTATAATTATTATTGGCAAAGATAAGGGCACTGTCTTTTTATGTATTTATTCATGGCTATGCTGGGTCTTTGTTGCTGTGCGGGCTTTTCTCTAGTTGCAGTGAGTGAGGGTTGCTCTCTAGTTGCAGTGCACAGCCTTCTCACTGTGGTAGCTTCTCTTGTTGTGGAGCATGGACTCAAGGGCATTTGGACTTCAATAGTTGTGGTTCCTGGGCCCTAGAACATAGGCTCAGTCGTTGTGGTGCAAAGGCTTAGTTTCTCCAAGGCATGTGGGATCTTCCTGAACCAGGGATCAAACTGGTGTCTCCTGCATTGACAGGCAGATTCATTGCCACTGAGCCCCAAGGGAAGCCCCAGGGGCACTATCTTAATGAAGGTCTCAGCAGGAAACATATCATATACTCAAATTGTTAATTGAGAAGAATTTAATAAACTTGTGGGCAGGAAAATAATAAAGGAAAATTTATCAATAATGAGAGATAGTGCACTGCTTTGGAGCTGGTAGCAGCGGGGAGCCATTGCCACCTGCAGGTCTACAGGAAGTAGCAGATATTGGAACCTGGAGAGATGGCTGTACAGAAGGCCGAGGTCTTTCCAGAGAGCAGGGGTCACTCTGTCACTCTGAGGTGAAGCTGTATATTGGGGCCAGGAAAGAATGTCCTCCCCCTCTTCCCTATCCACTCTCTTCATCCCTTGTTGGGGTCTCCCATTAGATGAATCAACTAGAAGGCAGAGGGTAGGGTAGAGAAGGTGGGACGTAGAAGATGGGCAGATGGAAAATGTCTGACATAAGGTACTTTGCTCTACCTCCTCGGACCATTTTTTACAAAAGGTTTCTTTTTCCTAAGGAGGCATTTCTCAAGATTCTGTTTTTAGTCATCTTTTCCACTTATGCTGTACCCTTCAGTAATCTCATGTACCTGAAACCCAAATGTCTTATTTCTTTCCAGACCCTGTCTCAGCTTCTAGGTTTGCATTTTGAGTGGCCTGTTGATATTTCATGGGTATACAGATCACTAGCTTTGTTCTCTTCCTCTCAGCAGAGCTCAGTTTCTCTTTCTCACTTTCAAGACTCATAATTATCTTTATCTATTGATATTCTTTCCTTTACATGTGTTTAGTTGACAAATGCTGTCAAATTTTAGTGCCTCATGAATGCTCTTCAGTTCCTACTTCCTTCTTTATTTCAGCCTTTATAATCTTATTACGATAATCTCCCAACTGATCTTCCTGCATCTAATCTCTCCTAATCTATCCTGCATACTGGGATTTGGCTTTCAAATCCTTTAATGTCTTTCTGTTGTCTAGTAAATAAAATGGAGACATCTAAACCTAGTATTCTAGGACTTCTTCTATTTGATAGAATGCGCTTCAATCTGGGTTTGCCCAAATTGATTAAGTCAAGTCAGGTTATGTGTGTACCTTGACCAGAATTGCATAGTAGCAACACTGTGTTTTTTTTTTCACTTTGTTCTGTCTGGTAGCTCATGATTTTTATTTGCCCTCTTACCGATGATGCTCATTTTGGTAATTTGAATCCTTGTGTCTGCAAGGATTTGCTACTGTAAGGTTTTTCTTTTTTTTTTAATTAATTTTTATTTTTTAGTTTGTTTTGCTTTACAATACTGTATTCGTTTTGCTATACATTGACATGAATCAGCCACGAGTGTACATGAACTCCCAATCCCG
>SJXQ01000709.1:11163-64644 GCA_006408695.1 Aepyceros melampus | reverse complement strand
CCCCATCCCGCCCCACTCCTTCTCTCTGGATTATCCCCGTGCATCAGTCCCAAGCATCCTGCATCCTGCATCAAACCTAGACCGGCGATTCGTTTCACTTCTGATGTCATGTATGTTCTTTTGTAGTTAGTACGTATTTTGTGGAGAAGAGCTTTAAAAGTATATAAATTCTTCCTCATACTTTCAGTGTATTCATTTAGTTCCTTATGACAGTATAGACTCCTGGTTTCCTGTGTTATTCAGTGGGTTATAATTTGTAATTATCACTATTATTATTTTGATACTCAAACTGTGAGCCCCTTCATGCTGTTCTGTATCCTTTTGACATGTCCCTGTCATTCCTTGAGAACTTGATTATTTTCTAAGATGTTCCAGTCTCAACTTGTACTCTACCTTCTCTAGCCTTGGAATCAGCAGTTTCTCTAAGAATCCCCTTTTCCTTTTAATGGAGAAAAAGGTTTACAAGCCAAGATCTGGGCCCAAGGTGTGCTTATTGCTGCTGGGGTTTTACTGCTCCCAGCCCTCTCAGAGGATAGAGCAGGGGAATATATGTATATATGCATATACAGAGATAGGCACGTTTACACGTGTATTTCTTTATATCTGTTTATTCCGTATCTCTCTCATGAGTTCACGTTGATACCTCTTTCTCATCCCTACAGGGTTCATTCCAGTTTTCTTTCTTTCTGTATTTGTTTCTTCACTGACAGTGAGGAACCGGAATCCCAATATCTTCAATATACTTACTGTTTGCTCAGTATATCTGTATGTACTTGCATCTCGTAACATTCCTTCTCACCTTCCTCTGGTTCTGACATACTTAGTTCTGAAACTACATGCTGAACAGTCCTCCGAGGCCCGGCTCATCTTGTTTGGATTTTAACCTCCAATCCCTCTACATTCCTCCCCACCCTGCCCAGGACAGTGTGTTCCTCTCACTATTCAGCTCTGACCCCATATTTGGGGCCACTCCCTGTTCTTATGCCCCCTCTTCCTCTGCCTGGGCTCTGGCACCCTAAGCGGAGTGCTCCCGTCTATGGATGCTCTCCTCACCCTGCTCTGGGCCACCCATCATTGTGTGTTGCCACCCCGGCAGAGAGGCCTCCTTGCTGCGCACCCACTATGAGTTTTCTAGCTGTTTTTCACTGGCTCAGTTGTGTTCAACTCTTTGCAACTCCATGGACTGCAGGATACCAGCCTTCCCCGTCCACTGTCTCCCAGAGTTTGTTCAAACTCATGTCCATTGAGTCGATGATGCATCCAACCATCTCATCCTCTGTCACTCCTTTCTCCTCCTGCCTTCAGTCTTTCTCAGCATCAGGTTCTTTTCCAATGAGTCAGCTCTTCCCATCAGGCAGCTTCAGTTTCAGCCCATCAGGCAGCTTCAGTTTCAGCATCAGTCCTTCCAGTGAATATTCAGGGTTGATTTCCTTTAGGATTTGATTGACTGGTTTGGTCTCTTTGCTGTCCAAGGGACTCTCAAGAGTCTTATTCAGCACCAAAGTTCAAAAGCATCAGTTATTCTGTGCTCAGCCTTCTTTATGGTCCAACTCTCACATCCATACATAACTAGTGGAAAAACCACAGCTTTGAGTATATGGATCTTTGTTGGCAAAAGTAATGTCTCTGCTTTTTAATAGGATGTCTAGGTTTGTCATAGCTTTTCTTCCCAGGAGCAAATGTCTTTTAATTTTGTGGCTACAGTCACCATCTCCAGTGATTTTGCTGTGGCATAAAATATAATCTGCCACTGTTTCTTGTGAGTTTAGGATGAAATTATTTAGGAAGAGAAAGAGAAGAGGTACAATCACCTTTAAGATTATCCACCCCCCTTCTTCTTTCATTTTAATTTTTCAAACAATTCAAATAATCTGTTAATCAATTATGGCAGACCTGGCATTTAAGTAGACCTGGTTCCAAAGTTTTATCCTCTTCTGTCAAGCACCATCATCTATTTTTTATATATTTTCAGTTTTTAAAATGGAATTGATCTAAATCTGTGAATATGTAAGGCCCTGGAGAACTGAACTGTTTTGCAAAGGGTATGCTGCTGGAAAGCAGAAGTTTGAATTCAAACCCCAGTTTGTACATATTCATGTGTGTGAAAGAGAAAGGGGAGAGGAGAGAGGAGAGAAGAGAGAAGAAAGAGAGAGAACATTTTGAAAGTTGTGATGAATAACATAAAAGCCTCTCTTGTGAAGGATCCAGATTTTATGCAAGAAAAACAAAATTCTGAGAAACTCCTTTTTGTCCCAAACTAGGTTATGGATTAAGTAGCCTCTCCAACTATGCCAAAAGGACCCACTGGTCTGTCACTTTCTCTTCTAGACTGTGAATTTTTCAAGGTCAGGACTGTAGGCTCTTTGAGAGCAGGTCATATCTGCCTAGAAACTTTTGTGTCCCCAGCGCTGTGCTCTGCTGCGTGGGAGGCATTCTGTTAATATTAGTTTGTAACACTGGTTTTAGTTAGGCCTGACACCAAAGTCCATGAACTTTCCACTACACTTCACTGTGTTCAGGACTAAGATGGGCTTTGTCCTCTTTGAGATAGCAGTCTGATTAATCTCAAAGACTGAGGGATTATGTGTCATCCCATAGCATGTCTCTTTTCTATGTTGGAGTCAGTTACATGTGGCCTAAACTAGTGCTCAGTGAGTTTGTATAAAGTGAAGTGAAGTCGCACAGTTGTGCCCGACTCTTTGTGACCCCATGGATAGTAGCTTGCACCAAGCTCCTCCATCCATAGGATTTTCAAGGCAAGAGTACTGGAGTGGATTGCCATTTCCTTCTCCAGGGAATCTTCCCAACCCAGGTCTCTCACATTGTAAACAGACACTTTACTGTCTGAGCCACCAGGGAAGTCCGAGAGTTTGTATACACTTCATCTATTGTATTACTTTAATTTTCCTCCCAAGGATCCAGTTACATTTAGAGGAGCAGTGGATGGGAAGGTGACTTCATCACTTCTGTCTATAGGACTTAAAAAGTTCTTTAATATATGAGGTTCAGCTTCCTCATTTGCACAGGGGAGACTTTAATAACTTCCTTACTGGGCTGTTGTGGGGATTAATGAGATGTAACATATGTAAATATGCCCAACACATGGCATAGTGGGGGCTCAATGCAGGTGTTAGTTCACTTCCTTCCGCTTCAGATTGAAGAGGGTCATTCAAGAGTGTTAAAACAGCTGAGTCTGGGCTGTCTGAATGACCATTTAGTTTTAATCTTTGTTCTTAAAACTGATACTACTCCTGATTTAAGAGCCACATGGATGTTAAACATTTTAACAAAACTGGGTCCTAAGCAGCGAACGTCTAGATTTTGGGTAGTAATTTCATTTAGATCTGTTGCATGCATGGTCAGTTGTGTCCATCTTTTTGTGACCTCTTGGACTGTAGCCTGCTAGGCTCCTCTGTCCATGGGGTTTTCCAAGCAAGAATACCGGGTGGGTTATCATTTCATCCTCCAGGGAATTTGCACTACCCGGGGATTGAAGCCGCATCTCCTGCACTGGCAGGCAGATTCTTCACCGCTGTGCCGCCTGGGTCCTGCACTGGCAGGCAGATTCTTCACCGCTGTGCCGCCCGGGAACTGCCCTTTAGACCTGCTGTCAGTGGTCTCTTTATCTGGAGTAACTCTTTTTGCCACTAGATGGTGCTTGTCCATGCATTTGTGAGGCTTTCTTACATAAAGTTATTTTATTTGGGGGAAAAGACATCTTGTTACTTTTGAGACTTGTGTATGTGACATTGATACTCATGTTCAACCTGTTGATTAAATATTTTAAAGTTAAACTAGAGGTTGGGACAAAAATTACTGACAGCTTAAAAAGTTCCTTTAGAGCATTCTGTTTGTTTATATAATTCCTGAATTTAAACATATGACATTTATTAAACAAATAAAGAGAGGAATTAGGTGAGTAAATATGTTATTCTTATTTTTGAGATGTACATAAACTTTGACCTAGGCTAATTCATGAATTAGTTATAGATATCAAAGTAATAAGCACTTTGTAGGCCTATGTATAATTCTCTTGATTTTTCAGTATGATCAGAAAGACTGAGGAAACAGTTCATCCTCAGATGTATTAAAGCAGATAATTAGCATCATATTCAGCTCAGAATACTTGTCATTTGAAGGATGGTGATTGTTTTACAAATGTGAAGCATTTTCTGTATTGCTTTGTGATAAAATTCAACAAACATTTATGAAGCCTGCCTCTCATGGGGATATAGAAATGAGATCCGTGGCTCTTCCCTCTCATGAAGTCATGAATAATTAATTATGTTTGGCTGCTTTAATAGAGATTATGTGGGATCAGAGGCAGGGATTATCAGAATTTGTGGTATAGGACTTTTTTAGATGAACCACAGGGGGAATCCTGTTAGAGATTTCCTATTCATTGTGTTTTCCATGGATAACTGGACATAACCAGTTTGGGAATAATATTTACATCAGTGAAAGATAATTTTGACTTTTAGAATTTCTCAGATAATGTAGAGAACAGTTCTGGGCATGTATGGTTAGAGTCTGTTATAATTGAAAGTGGGAAAACTGCTTTTTCATCGTTCCTGTACGTAGAGTGGAGTAGAGAGGACAGAGTTTGGTGACAGATAGGGAGTTGGTGCCGGTAAAGCCAAGTCAGTTAACTGAGAGCTGGTGATTATGCCCAGTAAGGGGTTTTAGTTGCAGGCAGCAGAAGCAGCCTGACCAATTTAAGGGAAAGGGAAAATGTTCATAATCTAATGAGAAGCTAAAGAATTAGATTTCAGAAAGGACAAAATATAGCACATCTCCAGGGATCTACGTATCAGGAACTAATATTAGTTATCTTACATGCCAATGTTCAATGAATGAATATCAGCTACTTCAGTTTTTTGTTTTTGTTTTATAAAAATACTGCTAAATATCAGATTGCTTGGAGAGATTATCCATGTAGCCATCCTACTTGGCACCAGATGAAATGGGGAAGGCTAGTTTGAGTGGAAGGAAGAGCAGATTTGGGGGGGAAGACTCATTTGGAATATGTTAACTTGGAAATATTCAGACAGTCAAATGGGAGATATAAGGTAGGGAGTTGGATATTTGGGTCTGAAGATAGAGTTTTCAGACAAGTTTATAGGTAGTATTTAAAGCCATGATGTTAGATTAGATTGTTGAAAGAGTGAATACAGAGAAGAGAAAAAGCTCTAGACTGATTCCTGGAGCTTTTCAGTTCTCTGACATTGGAAAGAAAATGAGGAACCAGCAAAGGTGATTAAGAAGAATGTTTAAGGTCTTCTCTTGCAGCTGGGCCTTTTACTGAGAACTCACGGGCATGTTTTCATCCACTGAGCCCTTTTAAATAGTCCACATTCCCTCACCTCTAACCTCCTAGCCACCAATGTTTAGTATTACTCCTTTCAAGTCCTTGATCATCCAGCAGGGCATTAGCCAGTGTCCAAAACTTTATGTAGATTCTGAGCCTCAGCCTTTTCTTACAGATGTGTTATTTGAAGTTCTGCCTGCCCAAAGCATCTCTCTTCTTCCTTATCCTCAAAGTCACTCCAAAGAAGGACTATAAATTGTGAATGAGTGCCAGTGGGTTATGTAGAGCCGTCTAAATGGGCTTAGTGTTTTTTGCCTGTATGCATCTTAGTGGTTCTGGGGAAGTCGCCCTGAAGCCAGGATGTGGTTGAGGGAAGGAAATCATGGGCAGAAGTGCCTCACTGGGACCATGCATTCTTCTCAGACCTTCGGGCTTGCTATAGCATCACTGGCCTGGCTGCTCAAGACTGTAGCAAGAAAACTGCTCCGACTTGGATTTTCTATGCCTTGTCTCATATTCTTGTTCCTGAAAACTGGCCCCTGCTTTGGTTCTTGACTCTACACCACTCCCTTGAATTTTGTACGTATGATTTCCCATAAGATTGCTCTTGGCACTCTACTCTGCAGATTCATTACTGACCTTACTCCTTACTCAGACAGACCTCACAGGAAGCCTATCACCCAGAGGCTTCTCTTGTTCCCACATCTGGAGTCACTTTTTATCTAGTATTGGGACTCACCCATTATGACCACACTCCTCTTTTCTTATTTTCCAAGATTCCAGAGCTAGCTAGTCCTGTTACTAAACATTATCCCTTTGCTGCTTTAGAGTATTGGCTATTTAGCCTTGTTCTGACCTTAAAAATTCAAAGTGCTTGAGGCGTTTTTACAATTCTTTAAAAGGATTCATAAGTACTTTCCTGAATCAGCTCATTTCTTAACTTCATTGGTTGCTTTGATAAATCTAATAGAGTGTTTATTTGGGTATATTTGGGGTGATGTTGGTGGGAAGATTATATTGCAAGTTTGCCCACTTGAATAAAATTGAGTATTTATTGATATTTAAAAAAATAATACTGAAGAATATTTTCTCTCCTACTTTCATTAAATTGGTTTGTTTGAGGCCCATATTTTAGCTATTCACAGCAATTAATTTTTTACTATGTTTTTTTCTCAGTCTTTCAGCATATTTCCATGTACAGATTTCATGGTTAAATTTATTTTAATTTTTTTGTAAAGCAACTTGATCCCTCTGGACAAATGTATTTATTCTTATACTGTTATCAGTGCTAGAGGGCAGACTTTAAACAATGAGAATTTTCAATTTTTGTCTTTTGTTGGTCATTTTAAAGTATTTTTTGTATACTTTATAGATCACAATTTTTTCCTCTCATACACTGTTAGAATCCGATGATCATTTTACTCACTAGTCTCAATTATTTGAATAGCTATAATCACAGAGATTTTCAAAATCAGGAAATGAGGAAATTTGTTTTTATTATCTCTATTTCTTCCATTTGTCTTTTAAAAAGAAGTGATTTTGTTGTTTTTGTCACTGTTTTTTTTCTGTTAGAAATTTTCTCTTCACATATCTGGTAATATGTGGCTGATAGAAAGCAGTGTGTGTGTGTGTGTGTGTGTGTGTGATGTTTTCAGGAGTGGGGAAATTAGTGATTGTTTAACGTTGACTTCACTGTAAAAGTCAGTAAGTGAAATGAGTAATTTCTCCTTTTACTTTCTTTTATCTCCAGTTTGGACAACTTTCTTTCTGGTCTGGGTTTTTAACTTTGACTTTTGTTTAGCATGCTAGCAGTGTTTGTGCTTAAGAATCTTTTTTTCTAAGGAGACAGCTTGTTTTGTCTTGTGTTCACATATGAGGAAATAGCCTTTAAAAAAATTACAGTTATCTAGGTTGTTATAATTGCACTAAAATAAGGAAGGAAGGTGGATAGTAGGTGGATAGTTTTCTCTGTGTCACATAAATTGCAGTTTATAAGCACAGGTTGAGCTATGTGTTCTAGGTACAGTCCCTTAGATAGCCGCATGGTTCACACCCTCACTTTTTGAGGTTTCTATTCAAATATCACCTTTTCAGCTCAGTCTTCCTTGACCTTTGAAAATGGTAAATCCTTTACTTTACCTGTCTACATACCCATTCTACTTTCTGCCTCTATGAATTTGACTACTTGAAGAACCTAATATTAAGGGAATCATACAATATTTGTCCGTTTATGACTGGTTATTTCACTTAGCATAGTATCTTCAAGGTTCTAAATTTTTTTTAAAGCAAACAGATATGAGGATGTTCAGCAATCCCACTCCTGGGCATATATCCAGAAAAGATGAAAATTCTAGCTTGAAAAAATACATGTATCCCAATGTTTATAATAGCACTATTTGCAGTAGCCAAAATATAGAAGCAGCTCAAGTGTCCATCAACAGATGAATAGATAAAGAAGACACACAATGGACTATTACTCAGCCATAAAAAAGAATGAAATATTGTCATTTGCAACAACACAGGTAGAACTCGAGAATATTATATTAAATGAGATAAGTCACATAGGGAAAGACAAATACTAAATGATATCACTTGTACGTGGAATCTAAAAAACTAATACAGATGAACTTATTTACAAAACAGAAACAGACTCACAGCCATAGAAAACAAGTTTATGGTTACCAAAGGGGAAAGGAAGAGAGGGATAAATTAGGAGTGTGGGATTAGCAGATACATCCTACAATATATAAAATAGATAAAGAACAAGGATTTACTATATAGCACAGGAAACTGTATTCAGTCTGTAATAAACTATAATGGAAAAGAATGTGTAAAAGAATATATATAACTGAACTGAGTCATTTTGCTATAACCTGAAACTAATAATATACTTAGTTGAAACTAATACTTCAATTGAAAAAGGAGGATGTTTTGCATTTGATTAATAAATATACTTGACTTTCTAGAAGTTAATACTTCTTTCCAAAACTATGAAAGAAGCTTAAAGATATAATTATTTGCCAAAAAATATAATGTCTAATTGGCCAGTGGTTTTTGTACATAATAAATAATAGAATCATTGACTAAAGGAAGTAACTGTAATAAAGATATTCTGATTTTTATAGTAGAATTTCCTAAACGAGAAGATATATTTACTTTCAAACAAGGAGAAACTGATGGGCACAGTGTTATTAGATTAAGAGAAAATCCTTGGTGATATTTTTATACCAAATACTATTAAACACAAATTCATTAAGGCACTAGAAGGAGTACTTTGACATGAAGGAGATTTGACTTAGTGACCCCCATAAAAAAGATAAATAAATATATAGTTCTTGAGCATGAAGTGCTAACAATAGTTCTGTAGAGAAATTGATACTGGAAATATATGTGATATCTTTTCTCCTTTTAGATAAATAATTGGAGATAACATAATGTACTGGTCATCTTCTGTTTTCTCCTTCACATTCTCTTTTTTACCCTTGTCTTCTATCCTAGGAGGTGACTAATATAGACTTTTCTAGTCAGATGTCTGGTTTCTGGTTGAGTTTAGTCAATGGGAAAAAGCCTGGTAGGGACCTGGATGACCTAGGCAGAGTAAGTTATCTGGCTGTGCCTTCTGTGAAAGCCGCATTACCTCTATATAAAGTTCACTGTCTATATGGTTTTCGTTTTCCTGGTTTTGGTAATTTCTTCTTGACTCTTTCCATCTTGGGGATGGTAATGGTTCTAGGGAACGGCACCATTCCTTATGATAATTCAGTGCCCTTTCCACATCATTGTAAATAGTTCTTTATTAATCTCTACCTAAAGTATTCTGATCTTGGTGTGGTATCTTCTTCCTGCCAGGGCCTGCCTAATATACATAATGGAATTTAGTGGTAGTTGGAAGAAGGAAAGAACCACCAGCCCAGGAGATCTGGATATTAGCCCTGGTCCTGACTTGACTTGTGAGAAACTATAATCTCTTTTGGGCTTACCTGGTGGCTAAGATGGTGAAGAGTCCACCTGCAATGTGGGAGACCCATGTTCAATGCCTGGGTCAGGAAGATCCCCTGGAGAAGGGAATGGCAACCCACTCCAATATTCTGGCCTGGAGAATCCCATCAACAGAGGAGCCTGACAGGCTACCGTCCATGGGGTCGCAGAGTAGGGCATGACTGAGCGACTTCACTACTACTGCTATAATCTCTTTTACCTTTTGACAGGTTAGGAGTAGTGATGTGCTGTGTAGGCTTGTCATGACTTTCCTTCCAAGGAGCAAGCATCTTTTCATTTCATGTCTGTAGTCACCACCGTCAGTGATTTTGGAGCCCAAGAAAATAAAATCTGTCAGTGCTTCCACTTTTCCCCTTCTATTTGCCATGGAGTGATGGGACTAGATGCCATGCTCTTGGTTTTTTGAATGCTGAGTTTCAAGCCAGCTTTTTCATTCTCTTCTTTCACCCTCAGCAAGAGGCTCTTTTTCCTCACTTTTACCTCAGTTTGTCAAGCAGTCTGCTGCATAAAGTCTCAGAGCCTGTCAGTTTGTAGAGGATCAGGGATGGAAATCAGGCATGCCATTGCTGCACTGCCTTCCAAATTACTTTGAAATGTCCCCTCTTCCGCCTTTTAATGGTGGACGTATTAATAAACTTCAGTACACCAGAAGTTTTGGAAAACTTGCTTATACAGAATTACAACAGAATTACTGCCCTAATCTTAGAGTTTCCAATAGTGGAGAGGTAGAAAAATACATTTACAGTCTTACCACATGCTTTTTCAGGAATTTGCATACTAAGCATTCTATATAGTTGTAGTGTAGCCTCCCAGGCTCCTCCTGGGACATAATTCCAAGTGTGGTAAGTGTGCGAACTACAAACCCTGTGAGCAAGAGCACCCAGGGACAGATAAAAGAGAAGATGAACCACCTTTGATTTGGGAGGGAAAAATAGGAGCAAATGCCTATGCCTCTGTGGTTCCAAAGGACTACACAGAGCCTTGTGGAGGGCATACTAGCCACCAGACAGTTGTGTTAATAAAACAAAATTGTGACACTTAGTAGATGATAATTTGGAAAAGAAAGATTAGATGCCTTCCTAGTATTATTCCACTGATTAGTGTCATCTCGTAGAACAATTTTTTTGTGAATATTTTAAGAAAGCTGAACCATTCTGTAGCTACTAATCAACTTGGTCTAATATTGAAGTTTCTATTTTTGACGTTGCCCATGTCTAACATTTTGTTCCAAAGGCTTAACTGTTAAAAAAGTTTGGATTTGAACTATGATTACATAAGTGTTTTCTATCACTGCCACTGAAGAATTCTATGCCTTTGCTGTGAATTCCCTTCAGAATGGCAGTGAGATACACTGTCATATGCTTAGGAAGCTTCAGAGCAGTGCTACCCAATAGAACTTTCTGTGACAGTGGAGATGATCTAAAATAAAGCATCTGTTGAACATACGTGACTGGTGTTACTGAGGAACTGAATTTTTAATTTAAATATAAATAGCCATAGTTAGCTAGTGGCTACGGTGTTGGATAGGAAGGCTTCAGAGGCAACTTTAATATGAGTATTTTTTTAAGTGACCAAGAAACAAAGTGACGTTTAGTACTTGCCCATGCTGCATGTTAAACATTCCTTTAGGGTTTCGTTCTATATCCAATATAATTTTCATTTGTATCTCCATTTAGTTCTGTAGCCTATCAAAATAATAAAGTTATTAAGAAAAGCTCATTCTGAGCTTTGTGCAACTTCAAATTTAAGATGGTAGGGAAATATAGTATCAAGGTTGGGAGGACAGTGCTATCCCACTAGCAGCCATGTAGAAATGTGTGTGTGGGCTTTGTGTTGTCACAGTGACTGGTCATGGCTGGCCTTTAATGCCTGGGGGCCAGGGATGTTAAAACTGTAGTGTTATCGTGCTTAAAATACCCATAGTGCCCTCACTGAGAATACTGTTGGATCTTTTTGATGGTAAGAGTTATGTTACAGTTGAGAAATCCTAGTGTCCAAAGGCTTATCTCTTCTCTGAAAAACTCAGATAATTTTTCTCTGAAAAATTTGGAAGACATTCTCTAAAGCTTCTGGCTATGAGATTTTTTTCTGTTCTGCAACCTATGGTGGTGTGAATCTAGGAGTTCTTTTCAGCACCAACCAATTAGTAGAACATTTAGCTGCTGATGTTGGAAAACACTGAAGAGCCTTTTTGTCACTTGCTTAGCACAGAAGCAGTGAAACTGGAACCTTATCCAGTGTGCATAAAAATCCACAGGGCAGATTGATGAAACTGTTCTGCTGCAAATGAATGGAAGCAACAGAGGTCTAGTCATTGTCAACTGAGTCCTCACCCAAACAAGGCGCACCTCACTCTGCTTTAAAAGACCTGTCAGTCAAACTACTTGTCGTAATATGTGGAGACATGCATGTATTTATAGACTATATTTCCAGATTTAAAGACCACTTCTTTCTTTAAGAACAAAGTAGAAAACTTCCAATGCTAAGTGCAGTTGAATGATTTTACTGCTATTTTCTGTTATGGTCCCTGGAGCTCAGGTGTCTATTGTCCTGGGAAGGAACCTTTCACTTGATAAATGAGCTGGAAAGAGAGGCTTTTATATCAGTGTGAGTTATGGAAAGGACTAGTGGTTAGTAAAGGTGATAAAATTGCACGGATCAGGAAATGATACTTTCAGAAGCAATCCATGTTGGCTTACAGAGCCTACAAACCTTCAAGATTGTTTCTGGGCCAAGCTTGGGAAAAGGTGTGTCATATATAACTGTCATAGTAGCCAGAGACCATTTTTGATACATCCTTGTTTCTTGTGTTGTAGTGCTTTTTTTCCCCATTTCTTGTAACTCTGGGTGGTAGATTCATAATTGTATTAATGTCAGTTTTGGGGGTATATTGACTTTTCCTTATTTTTCCCCTCAGTGCCATAGAAATGCCAGAATCCTTGTCTTATTCTAGCAGAACAAATCTGATTTAATCTTGCTTAAAGGCAAAATGTAATTAAAGACATATGGAAACCTGAAAAGATGTCATGTTTTATAAACATACTTTCTTAAATATTGAAGTTTCACTAAGTAATTTTTGCTGAAGATCCAATCAAGAAAGAATATTTTTGGAAGGAGATTTCAAATTTCTAATGCAATATTGTTGTTTTTATACAGTATTTGGTTATGCTTACAAGCTTCTTAATTACCTTCAGTTGATAGCATTATTAATGCAGCCTATTTCAAATTGATTAGGTACATAGAATTTCTGCTGGTTCCCTAAGGGCTTCAGTGTGTGTGTGTGTGTTAAAGGTAGAATCCCTTCAATGAAAAAAATATGCAAACCAATAATAACAAAATCTTACTCTTTTTTCTACAATGACAGATTAATTTACTGAATTAGTTTTTTTAGAATGTGCTTTTAAAAATGTTTCTTTGGAAGGAGTTCTAAATGGGTTGTCTATCACTCATAAATTGTTGCTATATTGATTAATGACACATGGAGAATGTCTTTGCAGGGTGACTACAATCTTTAGAGACCTCACTTTCATTTTCAATGGTTTCGATGATGTTATCACTCATCTAGAGTCAGACATCCTGATCATCACGGACTCAATGGACGTGAGTGTGAGTGAACTCCGGGAGTTGGTGATGGACAGGGAGGCCTGGCGTGCTGCGATTCATGGGGTCGCAAAGAGTCGGACACGACTGAGCGACTGAACTGAACTGAACTGAACTGAAGGTGAGGGTCTCTCAAAATGATATACATCATTATATATTTGTCTGTTTTTTAAATTAAGAAAACTGACTTTTATGGTATCCTGTTTTAAATAATGTTTAGGTTCTTTGTTCTCAAATTTTCTTAACATTCATATGGATGAATGTTGAATAGTATGCATCATATTTCTTTGGCAGAATAACTTGATTCAGGTGGAAAATGGTTATATTGGATATATAGTAAGAAAATTATTAAATTAAGGAGGGAAAAACCCAGTGTCCTGAAAATAATCTCTTGGACAGTGATAATCAGATATCTAGGGAGATGGTGAAAGGATTCTTTGACCTTGTGTTTGTATTATCCGCTTGGCTCAGAATTTTACCATTTTGTTATGTTGCCCATGTTCCCCGAAGAGAAACGGTGACATATTCAACTTATTGAATCTCTTAATTCAGAAATATGTTGAAAAGAAATTAACAGTGTATAGAAATTTTTAAAAACTCTGGTAAGATTTAGAGATTTTGATTGGCCCTTTTTTATGCCCTTTAAAAGAGTCCATTATGATTTTATAGCAAGATGGAGGCAATGATTATGATAATGTAATATATGACAGTTTCTATCATAGTGTTTCAGTGTCTCTGATACACATACTAAAGAACTTAATAAATATAAGTTGTCTTGTTTTTTCTTTCTTTTGTTGAAATGTAAAACAGTCATTTTTTTGGACAATATTATATAATTTCTAAAGTTGTGTTTTTTGTCACAATTCAGACAAATACATTTGTATTCTGCCAAAAAAGGGAAAACAACCTCAGTCCTCAGACATTAACTCAAATTTAAAAGTAGTATGCCTCCTACGTAAAGTGAAGTCTCTCAGTCGTGCCCGACCTTAGCGGCCCCTGGACTGCAGCCTACCAGGCTCCTCCATCCATGGGATTTTCCAGGCCTCCTACGTACTTCCCCCTAATTCTTTGAGTGGATTTGGAAGACTGTAACCAAGTCCTGCTCTGTGCTCAGGGAGAAAAATGTAGAAGTTATAATTGCACTATCCCCCAAATGACCTAAATAATCTATTCACCTTTAAGAAATCTGTATTTGAATAGGCATTGATTCTAGTTGATGAGTATCTGAAAATAGACTTTTGATTATAGAAATAAAACATTTTTCTTTTTTATGCATTTTAGTGTGCTTATGTTTATGTCTGGTATTAAGAACTGTCTGTGAGCCTTTATTTTTGTCTTGTAATGCTTTAGCAATAAATGCTTTCTTTACATTAACTTAAAAAGAGTACTTAATTTTTAAAAATGTATGTTAGTATAAATAATTAAAAATATAACATTTTTCATGGACCATTTTGAATAGAAGAAAACATTTATGATACTTTATATTTCTATGAAGATACAACTCAAGTATAATTAGGAATATTTTAGGTAAGTAGTTGTGGGAACCTAATATATATTTAATTTCCTCAGATATTTTTGAAATATGGCTATATTTAAGTGTTTTGCTATGGTATAATGCCTGGAATTCACTGACACTTGTATTTTGCTCATTGTTATACCATCTATCCTCAGTGTATATATGTTTTAAAGAAACATACACACATTCCTAGAGTCTACATTCTCAATGAAATACCATGACATAGTTCTGTTGAATCTAATTTCACTGAAGCAGAAGGTGTTTGTTGATATACTATAATATTGACAAATAGCTTAAAATTTCTCCCGTTTTGTTGATCACTATTATTCATTATGATGACAGATTTTTTATGTTAGTAATTCATATTATATAAATATAAAATGTAATATTATTTTAACATTGTACAGAGTGGAAAATCTAAAATCTGTTGATTCTAAGTCTAGTCTCGGTTTTCTATCTACTTCATCTTCAGTTATCTCCTGTGGTGATGGTCATACATAGTCCTTGTTTTTCCTCTCTGTCTCTGCATTGATTGTTATCATTAATATAAAAACATTTCCAGTTTTCATGATTAGTTATGTATATCAAATTTTGGTGAAATGCTATAGAACATTACTGATAGATCCCATAAGATTCAGTTCCTTCTTTGCATATTATACTTCCTGCCTAAGTGCTGATGGGCTGTGGAAACAATGACTAACATTAAGCACTGTTTTAAGATACAGTATGCTGAATTCCCAGACATAAATTTAAAAATAAATTATATTCATGAAAAGTATGTAAGGCATGTTTCTGCTAAAAAAAAGGTCCTGGGAAAAAAATCTAAGTTGAATCAAGGAGATGGAGTACCAAGTAAAGAATGATTCAAAAGACAGATATATATATATATATATATATATATATATTTAATCTTTAGGGATTTAACATATTCAAAAAGCTGATGTTATGAACAGATATGTAGATCTTAAATAGAAATGTTTCAGACATGTTTCCCAGGTGGCACTGGTGGTAAAGAACTCACCTGCCAATGTAGGAGATGTAAGAGATGCAGATTTGATCCCCGAGTCCAGAAGATCCCCTGGAGGAGAGAAACTCTGGTACTCTTGCCTGGAGAATCCCCATGGACCAAGGAGCCTGATGGACTACAGTCCATAGGGTCGCAAACAGTCGGACACGACTGAAGCAACTTAGCATGCAAGCTTACACAACTAATTTAATTAATAATAATAAGTAAAGGACTTCCTTGGCGGTTCAAAAACTCTGTTTTCCCAATTCAGGGGACGCAGATTTGATCCCTAGTCAGATAACTAAAATCCTGCATGCTGCACAGCCTGGCCATTAAAAAAAAGAGAAAAAGTAATACTAATTCCTGACATTTTACCATTTACAGAATGGTCTCACATATGAAACATGGGTAATAGATTACTGAGAGGCTCATACATTTCATATCTGAGAAAACTTGAGGTACATTGTTGCTTAAAGTAGAATTCAAAATTGGATCTTGCTCTAATTCAAGTAATTTTTCCAACTCATGTCTTTTTCATAGTTGATTTATAGCAGAGTTGATGCTATTTATAGCAGCATCCAATAAAATAAGGACAGTGCCTTTTTAAAGGACAGTGTCCGTATTTGGGCTTCCCTAGTGACTTAGCAGCAGCAGCAGTGGCTCAGAGGGTAAAGAATCCGTCTGCAGTGCAGGAGACCTGTGTTCAATCCCTGGGTTGGGAAGATCCCCTGGAGGAGTGCATGGCAACGCACTCCAATATTCTTGCTTGTAGAATCCCCATGGACAGAGGAGCCTTGGGTTGTAAAGAGTTGGACATGACTGAGTGACTAAGCACAGCATAGTCCATATTTTATTGGAAATAGTAAAGTTTTCAAAGGAGAAAAGCTGTTACAAGTCTGTCACCCTTTTATTTATATCTTTTAAAGTTTCAGAGTGAACTCGTTCCTTTCCTATTTTTTTGTCCTTGTATTTTAGGGATGCTGCCACCAGTTGGTAGCAGTGTAATATAATTTTACATTCTGAATGCTGTGTAAATTTACTGAGATTCAAGGAGTTGCTGTCTATTCAAGTCTGTCCAGTTATTCACTTTAAGTAGACATGGAGCATTGCTAGGAATGGGAGTTAAGAATGAAATTTTTATTCTTTATATGCTGTTTCATTCAAATTTAAAATTTAAACAAATTTTGAATAAATGCCATTTAAAGTATTTCCCTCCAAATTTAATAATACAAATATATTTATTTTCACCAATCCTTTATCATTCTTTTAGTCAGCCATTCCGACTTTAATTATATGTATAGTTCCTGGTGACTGGATTTAATCTTAATGTATTTCGACTAGATGAATATAGTTCCATGTGCTTATATATATTCTTTTTCAGATTATTTTCCCTTATAGATTATAAAACATTGAATATAGCTCCCTGTGCTATACAGTAGATTCTTTTGTTTATTTTGTATATGATAGTATATCTGTTACTCCCAAACTCCTAATTTATCCCTTTCACCCTTTCCCCTTTGGTAACCATAGTTTTTTATCTATGTCTGTGAGTCTATGTCTGTTTTGTAAATAAATTCACTTGTATCATTTTTTAGAATTCCACATATAAGTAATATCATATAATATTTCTCTTTTTCTGTCTGACTTCACTTAATCTGATGATCTCTAGGTCCATCCATGTTGCTGCAATGGCATTATTTAATCAAATCCCTTTTTATGGCTGAGTAAGGCAACCCACTGCAGTATTCTTGCCTAGAGAATCCCATGGATGGAGGAGCCTGGTGGGCTACAGTCCATGGGGTCGCAAAGAGTCAGACAGACTGAGCGACTTCACTTCAATAGTCAGATAGATAGATAGATCTCACATCTTCTTTAATTATTCATCTGCTGATGGGCATTTAGGTTGCTTCCACATCTTGGCTATCATGTATAGTGTATTGCAAACATGGGGGTACATGTATCTTTTCAAATTATAGTTTTCTTCAGATATATGCCCAAAAGTGGGATTGCTGGATCATATGGTAACTCTATTTTAAGTTTCGTAAGGAATCTCCGTGTTGTTCTCCATAGTGGCTGCACCAGTTTACATTCCCACTAAGAGTGTAGGAGAGTTCCTTTTTCTCTACACCCTCTCCAGAATTTATTTTTTGTAGACTTTTAATGATGGCCATTATGACTGGTGTAAGGTGATACCTCATTATAGTTTTGGTTTGCCTTTCTCTAATAATTGATATTGAGCATCTTTTCATGTGCGTGTTGGCCATCTGTATGTCTTCTTTGGAGAAATGTCTGTTTAGGTCTTCTGCTCTTTTTTTCACTGGGTTATTTCTTTTGATACAGAGCTATATAAGATGTTTGTAGATTTTAGAAGTTAAACCCTTGTCAGTTGCATCATTTGCACGTATTTTCTCCCATTCTGTAGGGTTTCTTCATTTTGTTGATGATTTCCTGTGCTGTGCAAAAACTTTTAAGTTTAATTAAGTCCCATTCATATATTTTTGCTTTTGTTTCCATAATTCTAGGAGACAGATAAAAAAATCTTGCTGTGATTATGTCAAAAGAGTGTTCTGCTTATGTTTTCTTCTAGGAGTTTTAGAGTAACCAGTCTTACATTTAGGTCTGTCATTAATTTGAGTTTATTTTTGTATATGGTATTAAAGAGTGTTTTACTTTCATTCTTTTACACATAGCTTTCCAGTTTTCCCAGCGCTACTTACTGAAGAGACTGTCTTTTCTCCATTGTATATTCTTTCCTCCTTTGTCATTTATTAATTGGTCATAAGTGCATGGGTTTATATCTAAGCTTTCTATCTTGTTCCATTCATCTATGTGTTTTTTGTGTGTGTATGTGCCAGTACCATACTGTTTTGATTGCTGTAGCTTTGAGTATAATCTGAAGTCAAAGAGTGTCATTTTTCCAGCTCTGTTCTTTATCAAGATTATTTTGGCTGTTTGGAGTCTTTTGTGTTTCTATGCAAGTTGAAAATTTTTTTGTTCTACTTTGTGAAAAATGCCACTGGTAGTTTGATAAGGATTGCTTTGAACCTATAGATTGCCTTGGGTAGTATGGTCATTTTAACATATTTGTTCTCCGAGTACAAGAACATGGTATATCTTTCCATCTGCTTGTGTCATCTTAAGTTTCTTTCCTCAGCATCTTACAGTTTTCTGAGATCTCTTGCCTTCTTGGTTAGGTTTATTTCTAGGTATTTTATTCTTTTTGATGCCATGGTGAATGAGAGTGTGCCCTTAAATTCTCTTTCTGATAGTCGTTAGCATATGGAAACAGCAGATTTCTGTGTATTAGTTTTGTATCCTGCAACTTTGCCAAATTCACTGATAAGCTCTAGTAGTTTTCTGGTGACATCTTTAGGATTTTTTATATGTAGTATCATGCCATATGCAAACAGTAAGTTTTACTTCTTCCTTTCCAGTTGGCATTCCTTTTATTTCTTTTTCTGATTGTGATGGTTAGGACTTCCAATACTATGTTGAATAAAAGTGCTGAGAATGGACATCCTTGTCTTGTTCCTGGTCTTAGAAGAAATGCTTTCAGCTTTTCACCATTGAGTTGTTAGCTATGGGTTTGTCCTGTATGGCCTTTATTATTTGAGGGTATATTCCCTCTTTGCCCACTTTTTGGAGGTTTTTAAGTCATAAATAGATGTTGAATTTTATCAAAAGCTTTTTCTGCCCCTATTCAGAAGATCATTTGTTTTTTATTCTTCAGTTTGTTAATATAGTGTATCACATTGTTACACCATATCAAATCAATCATGTTGATTGATTTGTGGATATTGAAAAATCCTTATATCTATGGGATAAATGTGATAAACTTGATCATGATATATGATCCTTTTACTGTATTGTTGGATTCGGTTTGCTAGCATATTGTTGAGTATTTTTACCTCTGTGTTCATCAGTGATATTGGCCTATAATTTTCTTTTGTCTCATCATAATGGATGAGAATCTGAAAAAGAATATATGTACATTAAAAACCAAATCACTTTGGTGTATACCTGAAGCTCCCACCACATTGTAAATCAACTATAATTAAAAAGAAAAAGACTAATTGGACCTTTAACTGGTAGATTTTTACAGTTTTCAGGCTTTTAGGCTTACTTTACATATAAAAATGAAAATGCTTTTTTTCCCCCTGGGTTGAATGTTTTCCATAGTGAACTCATTCTACTTTGCAGCAGTGACAAATTATATCAAGTAGAAAGTGAAAATCATCAGTAGTTATACTGCCAAAGGAGTCCATTCCATGCTTTTTTAAAGTGTCTTAAATTTTATTTTATTTAAACTTTACTGAAAATTTTAAATTGTGGGAAATATTACATAATGTTAAATTTACCATCTTGACTAGTTTTTAAGTGTACAGTTCGGTGGTGTTAAGTACATTCACATTGTTGTGTAACCAATCTTCAGAACTTTTTCTTATCTCACTGAAGTGCTATGTCCATTACAATTCCCCTCTCCCCTCCTACCAGCCTCTGCAATGACCCTTCTACTTTCTTTCTCTGTGACTTTATCTACTATAGGTATCCCATGTAAGTGGAATGATGCAATAGTATGTCTTTCCATGACCGATTATTTCACTTGTTGTTAGATAATGTCCTCAAGATTCATCTATATTGTAGCATGTGTCAGAATTTCCTTCCTTTTTCTCACTGTATGCTTTTCAAAAAGAAAGCTAAAGTATTAGCATATTATTCCTATTTTTTAAGCTTAACAACATATTGCAGGTATCTTCTCAAGAACATCAGTATTTATATACCATTGTGTATGTGTCATTTCCATTGCTACCAAGAATGGTGTTCCTGTTCTATAGATGGGGAAAATAAGACTTGGAGGTGAGTGAGTACCTTTCAGTTTACAAGTAGCAATGGCAGGGACTAAATTCAGTTTTGCTTGATTCTAGAGGCAGTTGAAGCATGGTTTGTATAGATAAAGGATGTGATTATTGTAGAAAAATGAAGCAGTTTTAAAGACAAATTTCTGCGGTAGCTAAAGGACCTGATGTGTGCTTTTGTTAATGGAACTTGAATTTTATAGTTGCAGCAGACACAAATATGTGTCTCTGGAAGCATCTTCCAAGTATTATACTGCATTACATTTTCTCTTAAATCACTTATATCTGTGTTAAGAATGCGTATTTCTAAGGAGGCAGCAACTACTCTAATCAGAAGTGTATTTTCAGTGGCCTTTCAAAAAGCCAGAAATAAAAGAGCAGAGAGAAAATTATCTGCTTCTTGTCTGAGGGATAATGAAAAGTGAAAATCGCTGAAACTCTCAGTGAGTTATCTCAGATATCATAATTAATGTACATCAGATATCATAATTATGTAATTACATAATTAATGTAAATAATTAATGTATCTCTAAAAATTTTAGAGCTAGAAAAGTCCCAAAATAATCTAAACCTACTTCTTAATTTCATAAAAATGAGATGTTGTTGTGAAATAGCTACCCAAAGTAGTTGAATATGCACTTAGTCTTGAAATCTAAGTTTCTTGTTTCTCAAGAATTCTCTTTCAGCTACTGTTGGTGAATGGGGTCAGCTTTTTCCATACGAAACTAGCTGTTATTTGTATTTTATTCTCTGAGTGTACTTGTACAAAGTTTCTTGGCTTATAGTATAATTGAGGTGATTTAGTTCTTGCCTGGAGAATCCCAGGGATGGCAGAGCCTGGTGGGCTGCCATCTATGGGGTCGCACAGAGCTGGACATGACTGAAGCGACTTAGCAGCAGCAGCAGCAAAGGTGTTAATGATTTCCATTTTTATATAATTTTTGAGGGCTATAGATGAACGTGGGTTGGAAATGTTTTTGTTACACTGTGAAAATAGTTGACTTCTTACAAGTTAATTCAGCATTTATCACTAATTCTAACCTGCTGGACAGTGAACATGTAGTGTGGGCTATCAAGACTAGGTGTTGCTCATATCATTAAAATGAGGGGAATTGGAAAAGAAGTTTTCTTGAATTTCCCACCCTGATCCATCAAGCTGTTGTTGATGGAATCCATTACCTTTGTGAATTTTGTTAATGGCAGAGACCTAACTGAAAATCAGTTATTTCAAAGAAAGGTCAAATTAACTATAGGAAAGATTATAGAGTAGGGCTGGCAGACTATAGTCCAAGGGCCACTTGTTTCTTCAAGCTAACAATATTTTTAAAAAGTATTTTAAGTGGTTAAAAAAAAAGAAAAATATTTCATGATACATAAAAAATATAAAAAATTTAGTTCCACAGTCTGTAAATAAAGTTTTATCAGAATACACTACATATACTCATTTATTTATGTGTTGTTTATGATTACTTCAAGTGTTTCTTGACTTCTTACTTTTGTGTTCTAGTCCCCTATAATGAAAAGGACATATTTTTTGGGTGTTAGTTCTAAAAGGTCTTGTAGATCTTCATAGAACTGTTCAGCTTCTTCAGATTACTGGTTGGGGCATAGGCTTGGATTACCGTGATATTGAATGGTTTGTCTTGGAAATGAACAGAGTTCATTCTGTTGTTTTGGAGTTTGCATCCAAGTACTGCATTTCCGACTCTTTTGTTGACCATAATGGCTACTCCATTTCTTCTAAGGGATTCCTGCCCACAGTAGTAGATATAATGGTCATCTTATTGGAAAAGACTCTGATGCTGGGAAGGATTGGGGGCAGGAGGAGAAGGGGACGACCGAGGATGAGATGGCAGGATGGCGTCACTGACTCCATGGGTGTGGGTCTGGGTGAACTCCGGAAGTTGGTGATGGATAGGGAGGTCTGGCGTGCTGCGATTCATGGGGTCGTAAAGAGTCGGACACGACTGAGCGACTGAACTGAACTGAAGCCATGTTCAATTCTTTGTGACCCCATGGACTAGCATGCCAGGCTTCTCTTGCCCTCTTCTATCTCTCAGAGTCTGCTCAAATTCATGTCCATTGAGTCGGTGATACTCTCAAATGGTCTCATCCTCTGCCTCTTCTCTTCTCCTTTTGCCTCACTCTTTCCCAGCATCAGAGTCTTTTCCAATGAGTCAGCTCTTCTCATGGTGGCCAAAGTATTGGAACTTCAGCATCAATCCCTCTAATGAATATTCAGGACTGATTTCCTTCAGGATTGACTGGTTTGATCTCTTTGCAGTCCAAGGGACTTTCAAGAGCCTTCTCCAGCACCACAATTTGAAAGCATCAAATCTTCTTTATGGCCCAGTTCTCACAACCATACATGACTACTGGAAAAACCATAGCTTTGACTATATAGACCTTTGCTGACAAAGTGATGTTTCTGCTTTTTAATATGCTGTCTATGTTTTCATAGTTTTTCTTCTAAGGAGCAAACATCTTTGAATTTCATGGCTGCTGTCACCATCTGCAGTGATTTTGGAGCCCTAGAAAATAAAATCTATCACTGCTTCCTCCTTTTCTGTTTGCCATGAAGTGATGGGACTTGATGCCATGATCTTAACTTTTTTTTAAAGTTGAGTTTTATGACTCAATGAAAAAAAAAAACAGCCTTAGAAACCGACCAAAAAAAAATCAGTAGTTGTTAGCCTCTGGGTACTGGGCTAAGGATTGATAAAAGGGACTTGAAGGAATTCTTTTGGAAGATGAAAATGTTCTATTTCTTAAATTGTGGTGGTGGTATCATCTGCCCGCATTTGTTAAACTTGTGCACTAAAAAGAATGAATTTTATTGCTTGTAAATAATACCTCAATCGATCTGGCTTCAAAAGAAAGGGTTTGGAGAAAGAATAAGATATTAGATTGGGTTAATTTAGGGAGAAAAAGGTCTTCCTAAGCAAACACAAAAGGTGCAAATGTTTTTGGATACAAAAAGATTTAAATTTCAGTAAGACAAAATTCACTAAAATACAAAGTCATACTTGTGTTAAGGTGGAGAAATATTTACAACATATTTAACAGACATAAGATTGTTATGCAGAATATCTAAACTGTTTCTATAAATGATTAAGAAAAATACAAAAATCACAGTTAAAAGATGTCTTCAAACATGAATTTTAGTTCACTGCAGTACAATTCAATGAAAACATGCTCATTTATATTGTTAATCAGGGAAAACTTAAACAACTGATGTATTTTTACACATTAGATTGGCATGAGCTGTTGAGGGTGAAGGGCAAGCTGGAAGTACTGGGAAGGTGTTATAGTATCTCTTAACAATTTAAAAAAGTGTACCAAGGGGACTTCCCTGGTGGTACAGTGGTTAAGACTTCACCTTCTAATGCAGGGGGTGTGGGTTCAATCCCTGGTCAGGGAGCTTATATCTCACATGCCTCATGGCTAAAAAACAGCAATATTATAATAAATTCAAGAAAACCTTAAAAAGCATACCATTGACCCAGTAATTCCACTACTAAAATTCTACCTAAGGGTATATTTTAAAAAATTGTACCTTATCTTTAATAATAAAATTTTGGAAATGGTCCACAGTAACTGTCAGCAGGGGACATGTTAAATAATAGCACTTAACTATATTATACAACCAATTAAAAGATAGGATAAAGCTATATGTATTTACATGGAATCTCTGCAAGTCATAATGTTAAGTGAAAAAGTTAATTATATTCTATTATTTTTGAATGCTTATTTTATATTGGAGTTTAGTTGATTAACAGTGTGTTATTTTCAGGTGTACAACAAAGTGGTTCAGTTGTACATATACCGTATCTATTCTTTTTAAAATTCTTTTCCCATTTAGGTTATTACAGAAATTTGAGCAGAGTTTCCTATGCTATACTGGAGGTCCTTGTTGGTTATAAATTGTATTTTAATATATAGGCTTTCATATGATTTATGTAGAAAAAACAATACAGATGTGTCTATGCATATTGTGTGCATTGCATGCATGCTTAGTTGCTCAGTTGTGTCCAACTCTTTGTGACCCTATGGACTGTAGCCCATCAGGCCCCACAGTCCATGGGATTCTCCAGGAAAGAATACTGGAGTGGTTTGCCATGCCCACTTCCAGGGGATCTTCCCAAGCCAGGGACTGAACCTGCCATCTCTTACATCTAGCCTGCATTGGCAAGCATGTTCTTTAATACTGTGTAAATAATATGAGACTGGTCAAGCTTAGAGGCCACCACTATCTGTGGGAGTGAGGTAAATGGAGAAAGAGTTGAGGTTTTGTACTGTATGTTTTTATATTTGAATTGTTACACTGACAAAAATATTTATCAATTACTTAGGTAGTTTGAACAAAAGAAACAGAAAACAGAAAATAAATCATAGAAAAAATAATGTGCAGTGCTGCACAATGCCTGTGTTTTGAAAGGTCTTATTTTAAAGCAGTTTATAATTGTTCAAATATTTTGATTATTTTTGAGTTAGGATCACTTAAAGCATCATTACTTTGATGCTTAAGTTATTCCTAACAATATCTGCTTCCTGCCTGCCATTATTTACAACATTGCTAGAAAATAGTTTGTCTTTATAGAAATTTTGTCTGCTCCCTCTTCTTGGGACTCTTTACTAGGTAACTAAGACATTCACATTGGGATATGTAAATATCCCAACACTGGGATAAATGCACTACTGTGTAACTAGTTCCTGGTCATGCCTGTGTTACTATGGGGAAAATTCAGAGCTGTATTTGAAGCTGTAGATTTTCTTTTTCCATAACTGTGAAACAGAGGAAGGAATACAACATGCTCATATATAAGAACTCTTTACAATGTAGACAGCCATCACATAGGATTCGAAACACTTTGCACGTCAGGGTTTTGCTTCTTTACTGTCAGTCATCGAGTAGTTCAGGCTTCCATCCGATGGGAAGATTTCACTATTAATCTCAACCACCTCCTTACTCTGCTCAGAAATGTTCCACCGTCAATCAGTCATTACATCTCCTTATTTTCTCGAAGAGTGGTGTTATTAAACAACTTGCCTTAAGCCACAGAAGATATCAGTGGTAAAACCTAGATCGAAATACCAGTTCCTAGTTCAGTACATGTATCAGTAAGCCTTGCTCCCTTAAAGGAATCTTTTCCTTTTGCACATCTAAGTTCAGATTTGCTACAGAAAGTATGATAGCTCTTGCAGTTTCCAGACAGAGTTCTCACTGCCTGTTTATAAAGATTACTGAGGTAGCTAAGGGGTTTATGTCCATTCAGGGAATCAAACGAACTGGGTATGGAACTCTGAATATTGAACTCTAGAGGGGCAGCTATTAGTGTTCAGAAATATTCAGCTTTCTCCTTCTAAGAACCTGAAAGGGATACACAACTGTGACCAATTGCAGTTATGTGTAATCACATGATTGGGCTTAGCCTTTGAGATGTGAAGAAAGTGATGTGTGTCACTCCAGGGGGCAGCTTTAAGAGCCAGTGTGTGCCTCGCTACATATTTTCCCCATTAGAGTAATGGGCGCTGGTCCAGATAGCGATTGTTCCATCAGCCAGGGTCCTAAAGTGAAAACATCGTGAGTCAGAGCACATGTGGGGTAACATGTGACATTAGTGAGGAAAACCCCCCAGAAACCTACGTTTTAATCCCTTAAAATTGGCTTATATATTGGTATAATACATGTCTATATTTTTAAAATATGTGGCTTCTCCAATTCTTATTTAAAGTAACATTTTGCATTTCAGTTTCTTAATTGTCTTTAAGTTTTGTAACAATGGATTTTCATACCAAGGAATAAAATTAGTCTACATTTTATTGGTATATATTTCTTTTAAAGGTTAAAGTTGGGAGCTTAAGGTTTTTTTTTTTTTTTTTATGTACTCCTAGGGAAAATTGATTGGGAATCACTGTCAGTTCAGTCAGTTCAGTTGCCCTATCCCATCTGACTCTTTGCGACCCCATGGACTGTAGCATGCCAGGTTTCCCTATCCATCACCAACTCCCAGAGCTTACTCAAACTCATGTCCATTGAGTCAGTGATGCCGTACAACCATCTCATCCTTTGTCGTCCCCTTCTCCTCTCTCCTTCAGTATTTCCTAGCATGAAGATCTTTTCCAGGGAGTCAGTTCTTTGATCAGGTGGCCAAAGTATTGGAGTTTCAGATTCAGCATCAGCTCTTCCAATGAATATTCAGGACTGATTTCCTTTAGGATTGACTGGTTTGATCTTGCAGGCCAAGGGACTCTTTAAGAGTCTTCTCCAACACCACAGTTCAAAAGCATCAATTCTTTGGTGCTCAACTTTCTTTATAGTCCAACTCTCACATCCATACATGACTACTGGAAAAACAATAGTTTGACTAGACAGACCTTTGTTGGCAAAGTAATGGCTCTGCTTTTTAATATACTATCTTGATTGGTCATAGCTTTCCTTTGAAGGAGCAGCATCTTTTAATTTCATGGTTTCAGTCACCATCTGTAGTAATTTTGGAGCCCCCCAAAATAAAGTCTCTCACTGTTTCCATTGTTTCCCCAACTATTTGCCATGAAGTGATGGGACCAGATGCCATGATCTTAGTTTTCTGGATATTGAGTTTTAAGCCGACTTTTTCTCTCTCCTCTTTCACCTTGATTAAGAGGCTCTTTAGTTCCTCTTCACTTTCTGCCATAAGGGTTGTGTCACCTGCATATCTGAGGTTATTGATATTTCTCCTGGCAGCCTTGATTCCAGCTTGTGCTTCATCAACCCCAGCATTTTGCATGATGCACTGTGCATAAATGTGAACTAAGCAGGGTGACAATATACAACCTTGAAGCACTCCTTTCCCAATTTGGAACCAGTCTGTTGTTCTTTGTCCAGTTCTAACTGTTGCTTCCTGACCTGCTACAGATTTCTCAGGAGGCAAGTAAGGTGGCCTGGTATTCCTATCTCTTTCAGAATTTTCCACAATAGGTAGCTTCTTTACTATTCTTTACCCAGGAATTTTAATTGTCCCAGGACTATGTTATGGGTCCCAGGATATTATGTTTGCTCCTACTAATAGTAATAGCCATTGTTCATTAAATATCTATGATCCAAGCTTAATGCTTGGTTCCTGATATATTTTGTTTTATCAAATCCTGCTTGTATTTAGGCAAGGTATACCACAACTGAGGCTCGGAGAGATTAAGTAACTGCACTGTTTCAGGGATGTTGGGAAAAGATTACCAACTGAAAACCTGGGAAGGAATATTGAGATAAGAGAGAAACCAAAAGAGTGATGTCTTGGAATCAAATTAAAGTAAGTTATTTTAGAAAGAAATGCTCAACTGTGCAAAATGTCACTGACCATTCAGATCAGAGGGGGACTAACGCTTGAATATGAAATTTGGCAACAGAGGGGCCACGGTGACCTTAACAAAAGTGTGGTGACCAAAACCTTAGGGTGGTGGTGGAGCTAATCTGCCTGGAATGGGTTAAGAGGGAATGGGGGGAAGATGATGGGAGAGAGAAAACACAGATCACTCTTTCAAGGAGTTTGGCACTAACTAGAAATAGGAAAGTACGATGTAGCTGGAGAGAGAAGTGAAGTGGTATTGTTTGTTTTGATTTAGCAATGGAGAACTAATGGTATGAGAGCATGTTCAGTAATGCAGAGAATTACTAGAATGCTCTCCTTGAGCTGGTATGAAGAGGGGCTTCAGTGCACGTGGAGGACTGGGCCTTCCACAGGGGCCTGGAGAGCTCATCCACTCACCTGCTGGGAAGACCAAGTGTGTGCTCACCTGTTGGGTAGATGTGGAAGAGGGTGCAGGACTTCTGGAAAGTTCTATTGTTTTAGAGACAGAAAGCAAGGTCCATCACAAGTGAAAATGGGAAGAGATTTAAGAGGAAAGGATGCAAGCACATCATCTCTTGGAGTGATGGGGGAACAGACTTTGGTAGAGGATGGCAACCCTGAGCAGTTAGTGTGATTCACTGTGATGACTTAGGATTCAGAGATGCAGGATTTCAGGGAAGGGAGGGAGAAAATGGCCTGGGACCAGCAACAAGGGCCAAAGGAAAGTTATACCTTCTTCAAATGTTGGAACCAAGGATTGAGAAGAAATAATAGCCTTCACTTGTGAAAGCTGCAGAGGTTGTAGTGTGTTCTGAAGGGGTCCAGGGCTCAATTAGAGGAGGGACACACAGAGAGGTGAGGTTTAGATTGACACACCAAGGGGTAGAGAGAGCTGGGGAGACTTATGCAACTCAGATAACATTGGGCTTCCTCTTGACCTCTCTAGGTGGAAGGTAAGAGTTAGGTGTGTTCTTCATGTGTGGAACTTACTTGGGACCTCTGCTAGTGGGCAGGCTTCACACTAGACCATTGTTGAAAGGGAAACCCAAATGACTAAGTATGTAAAGGAATGCTCAGCTGTACTTTAACCTCAGATTCCAGAGAAATTAAGTCATAACAATGAATGCCTCTGTGTCTCATTAGATTTGCAAAAAATAGAAGTTGGATGTTATCAGATGTTTGAGAAAATGAGTAGAAATGGGGCCCTTTGTGCCCAGTGGTAAGATGGTAATTTGTTGCACTTATTTTAATGAATAATCTGGCAAGAATTAGGAAAGTTAAGATGGTTGCGCACTACCCTAGCATTTCTATCGCTGGGTGTATCTGTCAGGGAAGAACTTTCACTAGTCCATAAGGAACATATAGGAAGATTTTCACTCTAGCACTGCTTTTAGGAGCAAAAATTGGAGGCAACAGAGACTTAGCAGCTAAGGATGTGAATAGAAAAATGCAGTGTATGCACATGATGGAACTGACAAGGCTGTATGAGATGAAACGAGGACAAATTAGACACAGAGCATGGACTCGTTTTAAAGTATAGTATTGAATAAAAGACCTGTGTTGATACTTATAGTGCAATTTAACTGATGTGTATTGTGTCACACACAAGAATACTATATATTTCTGGAGATGCATATACACTAAGGACATGTATTAGATTATATTATAGTGAGTGACCAAGGGGGAGAATGGATTTGGAAATAGGGATCAAGGGAAACACACTAAAATAAAGTAGGAGAAAGAAAAGAAAGAAAGTGAAGTTGCTTGGTCGTGTCTGACTCTTTGCGATCCCATGGAGTGTAGCCTGCCAGGCTCCTCTGTCCATGGGATTTTCCAGGCAAGAATACTGGAGTGGGTTGCCATTTCCTTCTCCAGGAGATCTTCCTGACCCAGGGATTGAACCTGGGTCTCTTGCATTGTAGGCAGACATTGTAGGCTTTACCATCTAAGCCACCAGGGAAGTCCAAAATAATGTAGGAGAGGAGTTTGTAAAGATGACAAAAGGCCAGAAAGGAAGGAATCTGATTAAATTCTTTTCACATTTGAAGTTTAAAAGAAAAAAAAAATTCCTTTATGGTCCACTTCTTGGATCATAGATTAGATTAAACTACATTTGTCATTTTACAGGCTTTTTTATTCAAAGATAAACTTGTAATCAAGTGCTATAATGATTTTGGACACTATGTATATGTTAATAAATTTAAATAAAGAACAAAGAAAAAATGCATTTCGTGTTACCTCCCTACTTTTCTCTAATATATTTTTGTAGTAAATGCTTATATCACCATCCAAAAGGTGTTAGCAGTTACTTTTGACAAAGATGGTGAGCAACTCAAGAAACAGGATGATGATGTTATCAAGTCTCCAATATAGTGCTAACCAAGGTGAATACTTAAAAATTTTTTGCTGAATAAAAGTGGGTTTTACTTATTGAGGAAATAATAGTCAACAGTAATATTTTCAAATACCAGGCAATGAAATCCTTTGTATGATGTTACACATTTTGTTGGTTGCTGACAAGGTAGCATAAAGCAAATACTGAGTTTCAGGTTTACTTCTTGTACAAGACGCGTTTGTCCCATGGAGCTCATATTTCTAGTTAATACACACATTCTTAAACCTGCTTTGAGACTACTGCAAAACTTAAGTAGGTCCTATTTAATAATTCTGTATTTAATCTATGAATCATGACAAATGGGATGTTGTTCCAGCTGGCAGATCTGAAAGTCATGTTTGCCTGGATTGTAAAACCCAAAACTTTATTAGATAATACATTATAGGCACAATGGCATGTCACCACACATTTATTGATTTATTTTATGAATAGAACGACAGTATGTGTTCTTCTAACTATCTAAAACTATTTTTATGGCATTGAATCATATTGAATCATGTGTAAATCTTACCTTGGCTACAGTCCAAAAATCATGCGTTACTGATCTTTTCTGGGGACTCAGTGTCTATCCCCAACTGCAGAGAATGCCAGAGCCCTGAGAAGAGTCTGAGGAAAAGCTAGAAGCCAGATGAGACCAGATCTGCAAGAGACTGAAGACCCTTAGAAAGTCAGAGAAGCTGAACTCACTCTTTTGTTTGACAGAGATTCCTACCTTAAGCAGAGATTATTAAAATTGGAAAAAAAAAAAAAAAAAGCATAATTGCTCTTGCCTAGAAAAGCAGAAATTTGGCCAGCTGGTCCTTGATCCTAAACAGTACTTGTAGCAAAGTCATTCCACAGGCTCAAGATTTCAGTTGACACTAGAAATAAAGATTAGTTTAACCCACCCACAGACTGTAATGTTTTACAATTTGAATACTTTTTATACTTAATGTGCCATTCTCTTGTTGTTGGACATTAGGGCATTTCCATTATATATATTGTGGAAATAATTATTTTCAACACTTTTTTTCCTTTAGATTGCTTAATAATTTTTAAGGTAGATTTCTTTGCATGCTGCTAAGTCGCTTCAGTCGTGTCCAACTCTGTGCAACCCCATAGACAGTAGCCCACCAGGCTCCCCCGTCCCTGGGATTCTCCAGGCAAGAACACTGGAGTGGGTTGCCATTTCCTTCTCCAATGCATGAAAGTGAGAAGTAAAAGTGAAGTCGCTCAGTCGTATCCGACTCTTAGCGACCCCATGGACTGCAGCCTAGCAGCTTCTCTGCCTTCGGGCAGAGAAGGCAAGAGTACTGGAGTGGGGTGCCATTGCCTTCTTTGCATGGAATGTACTAATTTCCATAGTAGAAAATGTTAATGATTCTATATTACCAAATTATTTTAAAAAAATTCCAATTTATCTTTTCGTGCTAGTTTATAAGACAATTACTCTCAATAATTTCAACAACTTGTATCTTTTTGGGAACTTTTTTCAGTTTGGCAAAATGTTAAATCCTTTTTTTAAATATTTTTTGAAATATGTGCAATTGACCAATATTTATATGCTTTGAGAATGTATGTTTCTTTTTAAATTTCTTTTGTTAAAATTTTTATTGGAGTATAGTTTATTTACAATGTTCTGTTAGTTTCTGCTGTACAGCAAAATTAAATCAGCTACACATATAGATACTTTGCTGTTCTTGTTCAGTCTCCAAGTCACTCCAATCCTTCGCGACTCCATGGACTGTAGCATGCTAGGCTTCCCTATGCCTCACATATCCCAGAGTTTGCCCAAGTTCATGTCTGCTGAATAGTGATGCCATTCAACCATCTCATCCTCTGTGCCCTCTTCTTCTGCCCTCAGTCTTTCCCAGCATCAAGGTCTTTTCCAATGCGCATCAGGTGGCCAAAGTACTGGAGATTCAGCTTCAGCCTAAGTCCTTTCAAATTGTATTCAGTGTTGGTTTCCTTTAAGATTGATTGGTTTGATCTCCTTGCTTTCCAAGGGACTCTCAAGAGTTTTCTCTAGCACCACAGATCGAAAACATCAATTATTTGGTGCTCTGCTATCTTCATTGTCCAGCTCTCACATTCATACATGAATACTGGAAAAGACAGCCTTGACTATACGGACGTTTGTTAGCAAAGTGATATCTTTGCTTTCTAACACACTGCATAGCTTTCCTACCAAGGAGCAATTGTCTTCTAATTTCATGGTTGCAGTCACCATCTGCAGTGATTTCAGAGCCCAAGAAGTGGAAATCTGTCACTGCTTCAATCTTTTTCCCTTCTCTTTGCTATAAGTGATAGGACTGGATGCCATAATCTTAATTTTTTTAATATTGAGTTTTAAGCTGGCTTTTTCACTCTCCTCTTTCACCTTGATCAAGAAGCTCTTTAGTTCCTCTTCACTTTCTGCCCTTAGAATGGAATCATCTGCATATTTGAGGTTGTTTCTCTCAGAAATCTTCATTCCAGCTTGTAACTCATCTAGCCTGGCATTTTGCATGATGTGCTCTGCGTATTAGTTAAATAAACAGGGTGACAATAAACAACCTTGTTGTACTCCTTTCTTAATCCTGAACCAGTCAGTTGTTCCATACAGGTTCTAACTGTTGTTTCTTGGCCCGCATACTGGTTTCTCGAGACAGGTAGAGGGTCTGGTATTCCCATCTCTTTAAGAGTTTTCCACAGTTTGTTGTGATCCACACAGTCAAAGGCTTTAGTGTAGTCAATGAAATAGAGGTAGATGCTTTTCTGGAATTCCCTTGCTTTCTCTATGATTACTCATCTAGCCTGGCATTTTGCATGATGTGCTCTGCATATTAGTTAAATAAACAGGGTGACAATAAACAACCTTGCTGTACTCCTTTCTTAATCCTGAACCAGTCAGTTGTTCCATACAGGTTCTAACTGTTGTTTCTTGGCCCGCATACTGGTTTCTCGAGACAGGTAAGAAGGTCTGGTATTCCCATCTCTTTAAGAGTTTTCCACAGTTTGTTGTGATCCACACAGTCAAAGGCTTTAGTGTAGTCAATGAAATAGAGGTAGATGCTTTTCTGGAATTCCCTTGCTTTCTCTATGATCCAGTGAATGTTGGCAGTTTGATCTCTGGTGAATAGTTATCTCTGTGTATTATTATTTTTCCTTTATTTATGGTAGTTCTGGGAATATATTTATTTTATTGGATTTTTGAAATCACAAAAATAATGCATATACCTATAAGAAATCAAATAATATAGAGATCTCTGCCCTGGCCCACATGCTAATATGCCACCAACTCAAAGATGACCGATATTGGGACTTCCCTGGTGGTCTAGTAATTAAGAATCCACCTTCTAATGCAGGGGACACTGGTTCAATTCTTGATCAGGGAACTAATATTCCACTTTGCTGTGGGGCAACTAAGCCTGCACACCACAACTAGAGAAGTCCAGGCATTGCAATGAAGAGCCAACATAGTCAAAATAAAAACTAAATAATTAAAAAATAAATTGTACCAGTTTTTTTTTAAAAGATGACCATTATTAAGCTTGATCTGCAACCTTCTACATATTCTGTTTATATATGCATATGTACATAGATGCTTTTTAAAATCTTTTTTCTTAAATTACATGTAATTTTAGCATAATTATGAAAGTGCCCTGGCCCACATGCTAATATGCCGCCAACTCAAAGATGACCGATATTGGGACTTCCCTGGTGGTCTAGTAGTTAAGAATCCACCTTCTAATGCAGGGGACACTGGTTCAGTTCTTGGTCAGGGAACTAATATTCCACTTTGCTGTGGGGCAACTAAGCCTGCACACCACAACTAGAGAAATCCAGGCATTGCAATGAAGAGCCAACATAGTCAAAATAAAAACTAAATAATTAAAAAATAAATTGTACCAGTTTTTTTTTAAAAGATGACCATTATTAAGCTTGATCTGCAACCTTCTACATATTCTGTTTATATACGCATATGTACATAGATGCTTTTTAAAATCTTTTTTCTTAAATTACATGTAATTTTAGCATAATTATGAAAGTAATTGATACTTATTTTAGAAAACTTAGTAAGGTTAAAAAATACTCTACTACCTCAAAATATTATACTACCCAGAAACAAAACCTTGTTAACATTGCTATATTTTATTTCATTGATCATTAAATTTTTATATTCTAGCAAGGTATAACAATTGCTGATTATTGGCACAAATGATAAGGTTTCCCTGGTAGCTCAGATGGTAAAGAATCTGCCTGCATGCAGGAGACCAGGGTTTGATCCCTGGGTTGGAAAGACCCCCCTGGAGAAGGGAATGGCTACCCACTCTGATATTCTTGTCTGGAGAATTCCATGGACAGAGGAGCCTGATAGGCTACAGTTCATGGGGTCGCAAAGAGTCGGACATGAGAGATTAATGCCTTCACTTAACTTCACCACAGATGATAGTAATTTTGATCATTAAATTTTTATATTCTAGCAAGGTATAACAATTGCTAATTATTGGCACAAATGATAAGGTTTCCCTGGTAGCTCAGATGGTAAAGAATCTGCCTGCATGCAGGAGACCAGGGTTTGATCCCTGGGTTGGAAAGACCCCCCTGGAGAAGGGAATGGCTACCCACTCTGATATTCTTGTCTGGAGAATTCCATGGACAGAGGAGCCTGATAGGCTACAGTTCATGGGGTCGCAAAGAGTCGGACATGAGAGATTAATGCCTTCACTTAACTTCACCACAGATGATAGTAATTCTTTAAAACTGAATTCTCTGAAGGCCTTAACTAGTCATGAAGAGAAAAAAAAAAGTCGTAAAGAGAAAAAAAGTTATGCAAATATTTCCTAATTATCTGCAACAGCATTTTTTAAAGGTTATGTTATATCTACTTCATATATTGCTAAAGTAGTACCCTATTGTTAGGCATTATATTGATCCTAGAATAATATTAAGCCACAAAGGTAATGGGAGCTTTTGAGTCTTATTCCTGCTTTTAATAAGAAGGCTTCTAGTCTACACTGACCTTGAGAATAGTGAACTAATGGCACAGTTTGGTGCATTATTGACTAGTGGTTTTAGATGTTTCTTATCATGCTCCCTAATTACTTCCTATTTCCCCTTTTCTGAGTTCTTTTGTCTAGTTTGTTAAAAGGTTTAGTGAAGGATTTTTTAAATGCTGTTTCTGTATCAGTTGATCAATGGCTTTATTTTTTAAATGATCTATTCTCTCTAATAAATTTTCCAATTTTAAACTTACTTGTATTTGAAAGTCTTACTAAGTTCAAATTCTTTAACCATAGCACATCATCCGAGAAATTTAGAGTCCCACTGGATCCTGATAAAAGTTAAAAATTTAACTGGATTCTCCAGGCAAGAGTACTGGAGTGGGGTGCCATTGCCTTTCCTAAATAGTGAGTACAAATATTCAAATTCATATCTACCAAGAACTGTGAGATCCTTCTGTGCTTGTATGGGCCCCCCTTCCCTGCACCAAAGTTTGGAAAGTGCCTCCAGGCAGCAACCTAGAGTGATTATAAGGCTCATCTCATCTTTTTGTTTTGTTTTGTTTTAGCTGTTCTCTCAGGTATCACAGTGCTGCCTTGTATGTTATCCAATATCTACAAAGAGTTATTTTGTCAAATTTTTCATGTTTTTTGGGGGAAAGGGATTTGGTTCAAATTAATACATTATGGCTAGAAGTGGAAATCTAACAGATAAAATCTTAGAGCAAAATGCAGATGAGTTATATGTCTTTATTACTTTTATTCCCTCTTAATGGAAATTTATTTCATTTGGACAATTTTTAGGAGAGCTAGTTGCATGTTCTACTATACAGTCTCCAAGTAAAACTTCTCAACGTTCTAGATTACTCATTTTAATCAGGAAGCATCTTAAGATATAGACTATTAGCAAATCATTGCATAAAGGGACAACTCAGCATCAAATATAAATTGAAATAATCTGGACACTCACTAATATTTAATTAATTAAGATTAATCCAACTAATAGGTTGGTTTAGGTAGTTATATGAGGTCCATTTTTCGGCTCACTTCTAATTGAGATCTTTAGGGGTAGTAGTATTCTTTCTTGACTTTGGCCGTGCTGGGTCTTCGATGCTTTGCATGGACTTTCTCTGGTTGCAGTAAGCAGGGGCTACTCATTGTTGTGGTATGCAGGCCTCTCCTGGCGGTGTCTTCTCTTGTTGGGGAGCACAGGCTTTAGGTGTGTGGGCTTCAGTAGTTGTGGTATGCAGGCTTAGTTGCCCTATGTATGTGTAATCTTCCCAGATCAGGGATCGAACCTGTGTCCCTTGCATTGGCAGGCAGATTCTTATCCATTGCACCACCAGGGAAGCCCAGATAGTGTTATTCTTAATCTTTAAGAGGTGTGGCACTGAGGTTCTTCAACAGTTGACAATAACTAACATAAAACAAAACAAACACAGTCACATAAGCTTTAAAAATATTTCTGAGTGAAACTATTTTGCTCATATTAGAATATTTAGATGAGTCTTTACTGATATTCTGTCCAAGACCAATTACAAGAAAAACAATTGTTCCTAAGCTGGCATCCTGCTGTAGGGAGACTACTTGTTTGTGATGAGAACAAATGCAGTTGTGGACAAAAATGGCAAGTCTTGACTAGTAACTAAAGCAGGGAGGTTTAGTTTTGACTGACAACTGAGAATATCTACCCTGTAGTTTCTTGTGAGAATTTAATCATGAGTTGGCAGTAATCTAGCCTCAGCCAGAGTTACCTAAGGAATCTGGTATTTGAGAGGATCTAACAGATATGTTCATTGTTTCACTATTGAAAATTACCCCCCAGCTTGATTTATAGCCTGGGAATGTGAAGCTCTAGACTACATTGTCTTAGCTTCTCTTGCAAATGCTCTCATGACATTATACCTCAACGTGGTGCATACTGTTTTCACAAAGCGTGGCCTGAATGGAATTTTTGTAATCACATAATTCTATAATCACTTAATTGAAGTGGTGTGTTGCTTGCTGTGCCTTCCACAGGTTTCATGTTATAAATTCCCACTTGAATTTCATTCCAGGAAGTAACACAAACTACAGAGATAGTTGTGTATACTTTTGTTTGTCAGAAAAGAATGCAGTTCAACATGTTTCTATTGGAGTCTCCAACTCGTAGAAAACGGGGAGCTCAGTGGTGTCCAACCCAACCTCCTTTTACTTCAAGCAAGGGATGATATCCTCTTGCCTTTGGGTTCAGGTGTGTGGTTAAAATTGTTTTATCCCTACTTGCTCTATTTTATTTTATGTTTACCTAGTAAGACAGTTTAAATGCCTTTCAGAAGGACATGGGATATACAACCTAAATTAAAAAGTCAATTTGTTATTATTATTTTTCTAGTGTGGCCTTCTTTGTTCACCTAGAGAAGTTCCTTTAGCATTTACTATAAAGCTGATTTGGTGGTGCTAACTTTTAGCTTTTGTTTCTTGGTAAGTCTTTTGACCTCTCCATCAAATCTGAATGAGAGCCTCGCTGGGTAGAGTATTCTTGGCTGTAGATTTCTCCCTTTCATCATGTTAAATATATTGTGCCACTGTCTTCTGGATTGCAGAGTTTTTGCTATTATCCCCCCCAAAAAAGTCAAATAATAAATGTTGGTGAGGATGTAGAGAAAAGGGAGTACTTATACATTATTGGTGGGAATATATATTGGTGCAGCCACTGAGGAAAGCAATATGGAGGTTTCTCAAAAAACTCAAAGTAGAAATACCACAAGATCCAGAAATTTCACTACTGGGTATACATCTGAAAAAAAAAAATACTAATTCAAAGAGATATCTGCATATACCTGTAACATTCATAGCAGCATTATTTATAACTGCCAAGCTATGGAAGCAACCTAAATTTTCATCAACAGGTGAATGAATAAAGAAGATGTGTGTGTGTGTGTGTGTGTGTGTGTGTGTTTATTGCAACATGAGAAGTATAGCAAATATTTTATAATAACTACAAATGGAATATAACCTTTAATAATTGTGAATCACTATATTGCATACCTGTCACTCATATAATATTGTACATGAACTATATTTCAATAAAAAATCTAATTTAAAAAAGTGAATGTAAGAAGACAGAGGAGTCTAGAGTGGATGATCTTGGTTGATCACAAGCTAACAAGAAAATGATCAGAGCGAGAAAGTGATTTTAGGACTAACAGTTCATTCAGGAGTATGGAATTTAGTAAAAAAATCATGATGCTATTAAAAGTTGATCAGGGACCTTGGGATCTGTCTACTTTACTAGATCAGTGGGTCAATGCAAAGGAAACCAAATTTCAGGGATTTGAGAAATTAGATGTTAAAAAGTAAAGCTCAGAGAACTAGATTGTCTACTTAATTAATCTAAAACATGAAATGTTTAAGAAAGAAGAAATGCGAAACACCATAGCTTGGCCATTTGCAAGCAAGAGCTCTGATTTAGGGCAGAGGAGAACCTGTAATTTTGTATCCTACTTCAGTTTCTCATTATCTATGCTAAATATTCTGTGTGCTATGACCTAAAAGCACTTGTTCTTTTTTAATCTTAGAGTTTTTATTTTTGAGTGATTAAGAAAATCTATCTTGTTTGGGGAGGATATTTTTTTCACATGTTTTGGTGTAATTAAGTAGTTTTCCAGAAAAAAAAAAAAATTGCTTGTTTTCCCAGAATTTTCACCTATGCAACTAGCTTTTTTTTTTATTATACTGATGCATTTAAAAAACAACTGTTGAGTAGAGCTTGGAAAGTAGCACAGATAAATTATAAAAAGTTTTGCCACAAGGAAAGTCCCACAAAGACGGAGACTATAAGTAGCAGGTTTGCTTTGATTTCTCTCAGATGTTTGGCTCAATAAACACTTACTGAATGAATTGCAAATGGCCACATACAAGAAATAGTGCCCACAATCTTGGGGGGGGGCATCTTCTGTATATTTTAACTAGCATGCTTAGAATTTCTCCAGAATGGCTCCCATTTGGGAAGCTGAGATAACTCAACAACTTGTTAGGACTTAGATGAGCTGATTTCTGGGTATTTGCTACTTGTGGGGAAAGCAAATGTCTGGTGTCCTCTCTGTCCATCAGGAACCCAGAGTTCCAGGCTAGTTCTGCTTCTTTCTTAGCTGACTGCCAGTTTCATGGACCAAATGCAATTCCCTTCAGCTTTCTGAACATTGGCACGCTCTTCTTCAGTCAGAAGGTTGCTTTTCTACTGTCTTTTCCAACTGCAAAGCTTTATGATCCTATTTTAGGTACCAGGTGTGCAGTATTTCAGATATCCACCTGTCCAGGAACTGCTCATTCCTCGCTGAACTGAGAAACCACCTATTCTTTATGCCAAATTAGACCCTTGTTTATCCTTCTCAGGTGCCACTAATGGCAAAGAACCTGCCTGCCAAGGCAGGAGACACAGCCGATGGTGTTTTGATCTCTGGGTATAGACAATCCCGGGAGGAGGAAATGGCAACTCACTCCAGATTCTTGGCTGGAGAATTCCATGGACAGAGGAGCCTGGTGGGCTACAGTTCATAGGGATGCAAAGAATAGGACATGTCTGAAGCAATTTGGCACACCCATAAATAGGATGCTTGTTTGTCCTTTGCACATATTTTAGAATGCAAGTTCTGAGAAAATTTCTAGTGCCTTAGGTATAAGAGCTGAGCCTTCAGTTCAGAAGCAGGTGGTTTCGGTAAGTTCATAACTTTGTTGACAGAGACAAATGCATGCCTAGCACAATTGTCACCCACTTGTTTATGAGATCACTGTGTCTGCCAGCTGGGTACAAATGAAGAGAACAAGACTGCTTCAGCACCTCTGCAAAACAGAAAGTGCTTTTGCTATTTTTAAAGTTTTCTATGATTTGACATATGATTGTGATAAGAAAATTTTATGCACCACCAGCGATATATTTGGGTTTAAGAATCAACAAAAAAAGAATGACTCCTCTGTTCTTTTTCAGGATTCCTAACAGATAAAATGTTAGATATTTTGGAAAGAATAAAGACAGTTTTTGTTTGTTTGTTTGATTTGGTTTTTACTGGCTTCTAATGACATTCTTTTTGAGGTATTCATCAGAGTGGAAGAATAGGTTGAAACTGAAAGCACAGATTCCTACACCAATATTATTTATTTTTATGTCATGTCCCTACCACCTGTGTCTTTCTCCATTCCTTTCCAATCCTTCTGTCCAATGAGGATAAAGAGATAAAATTGTCTTTCTGGACAGAGGGAATAGAGAAGGCAAGCTGGGAGTGAAGGCAGTCAATTAGCTATTATGGTTGCAGTAACCCAGGTAGGCAGAGAAGGCAATGGCACCCCACTCCAGTACTCTTGCCTGGAAAATCCCATGGATGGAGGAGCCTGGTAGGCTGCAGTCCATGGGGTCGTGAAGAGTCGGAAACGACGGAGCGACTTCACTTTCACTTTTCACTTTTGTGCATTGGAGAAGGAAATGGCAACCCACTCCAGTGTTCTTGCCTGCAGAATCCCAGGGACGGGGAGCCTGGTGGGCTGCTGTCTATGGGGTCGCACAGAGTCGGACATGACTGAAGTGACTTAGCAGCAGCAGCAGCAGCAACCCAGGTAAGTAATAAGAATCAGAACAAAGACAGGGTCAGGAGGAGTCGTTTCAAGAAATATCTGATAAGCAGAGGTCTAAACTGTGTGCCAAGAAATCCAGAAAGACCTTTATCTTNATGGGGTCGCACAGAGTCGGACATGACTGAAGTGACTTAGCAGCAGCAGCAGCAGCAACCCAGGTAAGTAATAAGAATCAGAACAAAGACAGGGTCAGGAGGAGTCGTTTCAAGAAATATCTGATAAGCAGAGGTCTAAACTGTGTGCCAAGAAATCCAGAAAGACCTTTATCTTCTGGCTTGGAGGGCTGGTAGATGTGGTGATACCAACTATTGAGAGAAGATAGCAGATTTGGGGAAAGATGCTGAAATTCATTAGGAAATTTGTGATTTTGAGCTTCTTTGGTCTCTTCAAGTGGTGGTTGGTGTCTAAGACAGTTGATTATGTAGGTCTGTTGCTTAAAAAGATTTGCAAGACTATAAATTTGAAATATTATTGTTTCTGTTTTTAAACTCAAACAACCGAGCCAAAGAGGTTAATTAATTTAAGCAAAGTAAAATTTCAATATATGGCACAGTAGGCATTAAAAGTTTTGTGCATTCTTTCTGTCCTTTTTTTTGAAACAACTGCAGTGAAACTTCAAAACAAAGACAAGCACCATTTTTTTTTCTATAAAATTCTATATTAGAGTATCTTCCTATCATCAAAGGAAACTGTGTTTGAGAAAAATGAAAGAGTCTGGAAGAAGTTTCAGTGCTAATGTATCAGGACATTTTACCTGCCTCCCCATCTAGTCTCTTTCAAAATGGGTACTTGCTGCCCCCGAGTCATCACACATGTAACAAACACAGGGTTCCGGTAGGATCTGGGAGCTACACAGACCTTGGTGGCTCTGATGTTTGTCTGGCTCTTGGTGTTTGCTGATTCGACTTCCTATCAAATAAACCACTTTCATTTGATGCTGTGGTTCCTGTGGTTATGCTTCAGGTAGGGGGTCGAGAGAGTTGACAAGCAAAGCCAGTGAACTCTTTTCTCTCTAGCACTGTTGGTAGCCAGATGCCTTCACTCTGTTCTCTTTTTCCTCTCCAGACTCTCCCCCTTCACAGCTCTTTTACGCCTTTTCCACTCCACACCAAATTTGCCCCAGCACCAGCACTGGCCAGTCAGCTCCCTTGGACATAAGCTTTCTACCTGTTGGCCCCTGTTCCCACTGACATGATAGAGTGGGTACTTCTATACCAGGCAAACTAGAGCTTTAAAAAAAATTTTATTAGAGTACAGTTGACTCCCCAGGTTGGTAGGTACCCAATATGCTACTGGAGATCAGTGGTGAAATAACTCTTAATTTTATTATCTATTGTATATTTTTACATCTCTGCTGTCTCCTGATACTTCCTTTCCTTATATCAAGGTTGCAGCAGTATATTTCAGAGAAAGTAGAGCATCATTCTAAAAAGTTTACATCTAAAATCCTTATGGAAATCATGTCTCCTTGCTCTGTGGACAGTAGATCATAGATTCCGATTCTTGGCCTTTGTCTATACTTATTCCTTAAAATAAGTCTCTATTCTTATAGATTTATACATCATCATGCAAAGTTCGGAGAAGGCACTGGCACCCCACTCCAGTACTCTTGCCTGGAAAATCCCATGGACAGAGGAGCCTGGTGGGCTGCAGTCCATGGGGTCATTAAGAGTCGGACATGACTGAGCGACTTCACTTTCACTTTTCACTTTCATGCATTGGAGAAGGAAATGGCAGCCCACTCCAGTGTTCTTGCCTGGAGAATCTCACGGACGAGGGAGCCTGGTGGGCTGCCGTCTCTGGGGTCGCACAGAGTCGGACACGACTGAAGTGACTTAGCAGCATGCAACATTAGGAACTATAACATAAATTTTCTCTTCCAATTCCCAGAAATATAAGACCTAATTTAAAAAAATTCTATATTTAAATGGCTCCAGAAAGGTTTCTACAAATTCAACTGTTACCATTTTATCTTTTTATCACCACCACCTAGAAGCATTTCCCTATCTTTGATCTATGCAGTGTGAGAACTTGGCCTCTGGTTGTCTTTGATGAAGATGGAAAACAGCTGGTAACCATTATATATTTATACACCTTCAAACACTGCAAGACTGTTATGAGGTTACCTTTCTTCCCTTTTCCAAGATAAGCAAGTCCCATGTCTTTAACTCTTTCTTATAAGTTCCATTTTCCAACCCTTTCATCAACATCCATCTTCCATCCATCACCAACATCTCTGAATCCTCTCAAAATGTCAGAGTTCTCTTAAGATGTGGGGCCCCAAACTGGAAAGCACTTTCTTATAAATTTCTGACCAGTGCTGAGGAAGAGAAAGTACCATCTATTTATCCATCTGTCTATGTAAGTGACCATGGAGGGGCTGCCACCATAGGCTGGGTGTATTTTGGCGCTCAAGTAGTATGAACATCAAAGGCGAGAAAGCCTGCCTGTTTTTGCCTTAAGCTCTTGGCTTCAGTGAAGACCACACCTAAAAGGGACCTTAAGACTAGTCTAAAACCAAATAACAGACAATGTCTGGTCTAAATCAAAGACAGAGGTTTTCTGCTGACTCAGAATCATTATCTTTGAAACCACTTGTTCTTACATGGTTAAAGTCTGATTATCTAATTCCACTAGGGGGTGGGGTTGTTGGGCAGGGGGTTGTGTGTGTGTGAGACAGGGAGAGACAGAGAGGAGAGACTGAAATAGTTCTTCCTTGTTCATATATCTTTGCCCGTCTTAAAATGCAGATAGTTTCCTTATGAACACATATCAGGCATATTTGTTTTGTTTCATAAAAGTAGCCAAATTGTCTAGCCAAATTTCCCAATTTTAAAGCATGAACTTTATTCCATTTTCCTTTTAATTTTTCTGCTCATTGTCTCTGATGCTCACCTCCTCTGAATTGTCTTTTCACTCATTCACTTTGTTTGCCTTTCTGTCCCTTTATTTTCCTATTCCGTTTCCCTCCCTCTCGTTCATCGTATCTAACATCCACATATGACAACTCTGAATGAAGCAGAAAGGATCTGGTAAGAATATGAGGGTAGGGGAGGAGAGCTTTAGTTAGAGATAGAGAGTTGCCACGGTCCATGTTTGAAAACATCAAATAAGGACGCTGGTATTTGGTGCACATAATTAGGAAGTAACAGAGAAGACAGGAATTAGAGTTTTGTGACATCAAAAAAATGTCACAGAATCCCAGACTCAATTTTCCGACAGTTCAAAATTTAAGACACTTATATTTCTAAGATGAGTCGAGTTGTATTTCATAAAAAATAAAGTTTGGAATTAAGCAGTCCATTTTAAAAAAAAAAAGAAAGAAAGAAATTCTCTCCATAGCCTGGGGGAGAAAAATCTCCTAGCTTCAAAAAGAAGCTCTATTTATTAGTGTGGCAAAAGTGAGAATTAAGCCCAAGAGTCAGAGGAAGAGAGAGAGGCATCCCAGCTCTGACAAACCACGGGCAGGCTGGGTACTCACAGCCAACCTGTTTGGCAAACTGGTGTCTGAAAATATTATGTCTCAAGTATAGGAAGCGCTGCAGGCGGAGAGTTTGCGGTGTTATCAGACAAAAATCTCTGTGTACCTGGACTCCGTGTCCAAGTCTCTTCAAACTCCAGGCTTCGCACCAAGTTATGTCAACATATGACTCAGAAGAGGCGGAAAGGGGAAAAACAGGCACAAAGAAGGCAAAGCTGAGGAGAAAAAGAGCAAATAAAAACATAAGCCAAAGTAAGCCAGCTTGGTTCTGAGGAGAACTGCAAATACATTTTTTTTAAACCAGTCAAAGGTAACAGGGAGAAATGAATGTGCATCTTCTCCTGACTAGACCTTTCTTCTCATCTCAGGGGAACAAAGAGATAATCAAAAAATGTGTAAGATATAGAAAGAGAATTAACATTGCCCTTTAATGCAAACCATTGCCAGAAAGCGCCATTATTTGTATTCTAATCTCTCAGCTCCAATAGGGGATTTGTGTAAGGTTTTTTGAGCGGTTTATAAAGCGAGCTCATTCATTGTTATTAGAAAATGATATTGAGGAAAATCAAACCTTTTGTTTGGGGATAAATTACTGGACATAAGTCTCTCCCATCCCTCAACATCAGATACTAGGCATTAACACTTGCCTCAAACATCATATGGTTAATTTGAGGCTCAAAGTGCACTCCCTTAAAATGAACTCACTAGTTATATAAAAAAAGCTTCTGTGAAATAGAAATAAAAAAATTTTAAAGATTTTTTTATATGCATCATTTTTAGAGTCTTTATTGAATTTGTTACAACATTGTTTCTGTTTTGTCTTGGTTTTCTGGCCACAAGGCATGGGGGATCTTAGCCCCCTGACTAGGGGTCAAACCCACACCTTCTGCATTAGGTGAATTCTTAATCCCTGGACTGGCAGGAAAATCCCAGAAAAATTTTATTTCCATCTGCATGGTCAGACTTATCACCAACAGAAAATGCTGACTGAAAAAAAATTTTTTTACATTTCTTTTCCAGTATACGATAGCAATTATGTTTCAGTAAAAAGGCAATGATTTCTGTTTCAAGTGCCAGTGCTAAATAAAGCCAGTGAACCTGCTGGCCTGGGTCTGAATAAAAAGTGATGTTTTGCAGACTATATAACTTATGGTGTGTACTCAGTGAGGCCATCAGCATACCTATAGAATGAATAAGTCCCTGAGTCAGTCTCCTGGAAAAAGGAGGGTGTGACACAAAAAATGCCTCGAGAATTTGACTTATTTTTCCAGACAATTTAGAAAAATCCAGTGTTCTTCGCCTTAATATAATAAACAGTGCAATCTCAAATATGCAGATTACTTGAGATCAGGTAATCGCAAATACATTCAATAAAATCTTATGTCCTGATCCTCTTGGCTCCTCAGACACAGCCAACCACATAAATACCAGAATATAAAGAGGAGGTGAATGCTAGATAGGGGAGGAAAGATGGCAAATCCATTCCACTAGGAAAGACTGGTTTAAGAGTTTAAAATTGTATTTGGAAACTAAGAATACATTTTAATAGATTTTTTTTCCTCTTAAAAGTAAAAAGGAATATTTTTCATGTTCTTTTGTATATTTTATACAAGATTCCTAAACACTCTACAGGTGTTTCTAGCAACATTCTGTGTTTTCAGAAAAAAAAAAGGCGAGGGGAGAGTAATGAACATTAGTGATTATGAAATCTTAATGACCCAAGGGGTCATATGTAATAAAACCCATGTTGCCCAATCTGATAAACTGAGAAGGGCAATAAATGTGACTTTTCTAATTTTAACTACAGTATAATTGTAGGATAAAATGAGTTGTGGATCCAATCTCTTCTTTAGGACTTTTGTTCCAGACATGTTTTCCTTAAGAAACTTGGGAACAAAGGGTGCCTGTGAACTAATGTGAATGCAGATTCTAATGAATGTAGAAGGCCATGCTTGGGTGAGCCAGTGAGAAAGAGACCAACCACATGTCCTGTTGTAGCAACATCACTGCTACTACTACTTGGTACCCAGACTGTGCCAGCCTGACGGGTATGTGATGGCAAAGTCAGTGGTTCAGACACCCTGTAGTCAGCTGAGCCTGTGTGCTCTGTCGTGTCTAACTCTGTGATTCCATGGACTGTAGCCCTCCAGGCTCCTCTGTCCATGGAATTTTCCAAGCAAGAATACTGCAGTGCATTGCCATTTCCTTCTCCAGGGGATCTTCCTGACCCAGGGATCAAATCCATGTCTTTTGCAGCTCCTGTACTAGCAGGCAGTTCTTTACACACTGTGCCACCCGGGAAGCTCACTGAGAGGCCACATATGTCCCCATATATGTTGTGCATAATGGCTGACTATCGCTGATAGAGTCTGAGCTTTTCTGCTTTCACACTGCAGTTTTTAGAGTACTGACTGCCCTGTGGTAGACCTGCTCAACTTTGCTTGAGTGTTTTTATAAATTGCTATTCCAAAATTTTCAGAACTTGAGAAAAGGAGGTTCGAACTGACGTGTGTGGAAAAAAATGACTACTGGGTGATGTACATCCATCACCTTATTTTGTAGAATTACAGTGCTACAAAATAATAAGCAAAGGTTATAAACTCTGCTCTGGAAACTGAACAGGTCCTGTGTTTTAAATGACTGTTCTAGAGCAAATAGAAAGAATTTCTGCCTGTGTACTGGCAGTCTGGTATGCACATAGAGCAGAACTTTCATGCATCATTAGCAAATAAAAATAGAGGACCAAAAAAATAAAGTTACATGACATGGTGCCTAGCTACTCGTAGAATCTTAATCAGTGTTTCTTGGATTGGTGGTTGAGTAGATGGAGGGATGGAAGGAAAGAAGAGAGAAAGAAATAAATGATTACCCTCACCCCAACAGTTTGGGAGTCAACATTTTCATTACTATCTAGAATAAATATTTGCCTTTGGACATCAAAGGGAGAGGTTGTGGGAAGGGACAACTGTCCTTCTCCAAAATCCTGTTTCTCTCCTTCTGCGCTAACCCCAAATAAGAGGGGGCCTGGGGTGGATGAGTTCAGGATAAGGACAACTTGGGGGAACAGTAACTTACAGAAAATGTTCTGAAGGAAAGGGCTTGAGGTTTGGAATTTGGATCTCAGATATTTCTACCTCTCTCTAAGTAGTAGAGCGACAGATTCCACTTTGTTTGCAAATTCTAGCATATGAAGGGCAGAGTCTTCAAGAATGGGAGTCCACTTAAACAGTGTAAGCTGTTCAAAGCCTGTTAGAATGAGGGCAAAGGACTGGGAGATAGTATTTGAATAAGACTCTGAAGAATAAATTGGGAGTCTGCCACTCAAACAGGAGGGCAAAGGACATTACCAATGGAGAGCTATATATGCAAATACATGGAGGCATAAATGATGGGTCAGGTGTAGAAAATAACTAGCCCATTTGTCCTTTCAGAACTTGGGATGATGGCTCAGAAGCTAAGACTGAAAAGAAGATGTAGCCTGTAGAATTGATCCTGTAACGAATAGAAGAGAGATACGTTCAAACTTAGATGCTTTTTAAGAAATAAGAAATGACTTTGTATCATGTATAAGCTGCCTTATAGACACCATTTTTTATTTCAAAACAACTCCACAAAGTAAGTTCTGTATCATTCAAATTTACAGTCTATGTGAAAAACTGAGATCAGCATTAAGTCACTTGCATGGACGTGCTAAGATGTGAACCTGGGTCTTTCTTGCTTCAGGCTCAAGATCTTCTCATTGTACTATGTTGCCCTATTGTGCGATGATGATGTAGAGGATAAATTGGAAAGGAAACACAGTGAAGGCAGTGAGACATATTAGGAGCACACTGTTCAGGGAAAATAAAAAGAGATTCAGAATTAACTCTTTCTAGGATAAAGAAGATTTCAAAAAACCAAGACCAAAGGAAAGAGATTTTCGAGAAAAAGGGGCGAGATTTAACATGACAAGTCCCTGATGGCTCTCTCAAGAGACTTCCAGAAAAGAGGCAGAAGATAAGGTGGGAGATGAGGGGTATGAGCCAGATTGCACTGGCTTGCAGAGTAAATGGGAGGTGATATTATAGAAATGGTTTGAAAGTATGGTTAAGAGCCGTCTGTACTATCTTCTCTAAGTCCTTTCATATCACTGCTAAAACCACTCATCATAATTCTTTGAGATCAGAATGATTTATATTATCAGAAACTATGTTATGCTTAGAGAAATATTTCTATTTGTCATCAACACATACTGGAGGAGAGATGCTATCTCATAAAATTAGGAGTTAATTTCTGAGATATTCAAAGCTGTGGAAAAGTCTTAGCTTCGATAAGATGGTAACAGATTTCTCATGACATCTCTGAACATTGCACTAAGAAGTATGCATGTGTCTTTCTACCTATATCCAGTCCAGTCACTGTAGTAGTCCAAGTTAGAGATGAACCTTTTGCTCAAAAGAAAAATATAGAGGAGATATTTGAGGTCTTAGTACCACTGAATAAATTGTGCATACTATAGGCTTCCCAGGTGGTGCCAGTGGTAAAGAATCTGTCTGCCAATGCAGAGATGCAAGAACCCTGATTTTGATCCCTGGGTTGGGAAGATCCTCTGAAGAAGGAAATGGCAACCCACTCCAGTATTCTCGCCTGGAAAAATCTCATGCTCAAAGGATCCTGGTGGGTTACAGACCATGGGGTTACAAAGAGTGAGACATGACTGAGCACTTGTCAGCAGCAGCATGGACCAATTATACTCTTACTAATGCTTCATGTTCAATTCTATGGAGATTATAAAAGGACTCTGCAGAAAGACCTTAAGAAGTTCACATATGTAGTATTTGTACTTAATAAACTTCTCAGTATCCTTAAGGTAAGATCTTTGCAAAAATTGGCCTTGTCTATTAATGTGTGTTAGTTGCTCAGTCATATCTGACTCTTTGCAACCCCATGGACTGTAACTGTAGCCCACCAAGCTCCTCTCTCCATGGGATTTCCCAGGCAAGAATACTAGCGTGGATTGCCTTTCCCTTCTCCAGGGGATCTAGGTATCAAACTCCAGTCTCCCACACTGCAGGCAGATTCTTTACCATCTGAGCCACCAGGGAAGCCCTGTCTTTTGACAGTTGATCATTAATGATATGGCTGTAGATTGCAAATTATCAGTGACCCAGAAGTAGTTTCAATTGTTTTTTAGAATGTCTGTTATTTTTCAAATCCTTGAATTTCCTAGAACTCTGGAGCTTTTCCCCCAGAGATCTTACAAAGGCCCTATGTCTAAATATCAATCAGAACACAGAAATTACTCTAGATGTTTCCAACAGAGGAGTTTAATACAGTAAATTGCTACACTGTATATGGAAGCTCACAGAAGGCAAGTAAAGGATGGTGACCAAACCAGAGGTCAGAAAAGCAGTAGCCACAATCACTAGAAGGAGGAAGGGAGACATCAGCGTTACTGAAGTTCCAGAGTCAAGTCCCAGTGCCAAGTGGGACCATGGTGGGGAGCTCAATGGAAGCTAGAGCCATAAAAGGGACAAAGGAGAAACGGATATGTGGCTCAAAGCAGAGAGAAGAGAAATGTCTTATTTCTCCCTTCCTCCTAATCTCCAGTTTCTCGCTTGTATTTTCTATCAGCTATAAATCTCTCCCAATTGCAGAGTGCAAAGGAATCTGAGAAGTGGGGCTCCCTCCAGTATGTAGAAGGGCAGGGAATATATTTGAAAACAAAACAGACAAATGATTGGAGAAAGGCACTAATATTTAAGCAATAATGCCAGTCATGGGCTCAATCAGAAAGCCTGAACTCAGAGAAAAACTCATAAATAGGTAGAGAAGAATAATCTTGTTTTCACAGTTTCCCATAACCATTGATAATGATAAAATCCCGATGTCTTTTAAAGAAAGGGAAAAAAAATACTGATAATCTCATAAAAGGAGAGCGTGGTGGGCATCCAAATAATGAGGGAATTTTTGGAATGAGCACTTCCATTGGCACCTTCTTGGGTTACCCAATCCGGCTATCAGCATGTCGCCAACTGAGAGAAGTATTATGTGCAACACCAGATGTGATCCAAAGCCAAGCAAAACTGACCTTCCCTGGGGCTCCACACTTCCTACCGTCAAGTCTGCCATTCCTGGGTTGCTTCATAATTTATTGGAAATACCATTCTATGGGGCTGGTCTCAGAAAAATGTTGCTTTCTGGAATGTTGTATCATCATTCACTTTCCAGTCAAAATTGCTTTCTTATGTTAAGAATAAACCACAATTTCCTATTAATTATTCTTCCCCTTATGTGAAGATGCTATGCACCATAAAAACAATAGCAATGGTGGCTAACTTTGAGAAGTGCTTCAAAGAATACCACTGACATGAGTTCATTCCACAAGTCAAAATCTCCCAGCTGCTCAATTTTCTTTTTTTCTTTTTCTGATTTTTTAAAAAATTTATCAAGCAATTTTATTTATTTACTTTCATTTTTATTAATTTTTATTGAAGTGTAGTTGCTTTACAAGGTTGTGTTAGTTTCTTGATTGAATCTGTTATAGAGATATATTTGAGAGAAAGTGAAGTCACTCAGTCGTGTCCGACTCTTTGCAACCCCTTGGTACCCACCAGGCTCCTCCATCCATGGGATTCTCCAGGCAAGAATACTGGAGTGGGTTGCCATTTCCCTATCTCCACTTTTTTCTATTTCCTTCTCATTTAGGTCACCACAGAGCATTTAGTGGTGTGCTCAATGTGTGTGCTCAAAAACAGAGTGATAAAAATCACAAATGCACAGCTAACTTCAGTTCCGTAACTACACTGTTAGCCACATTTGACATGATTCTGAGGGAGCCAGGCTGACCTTACATACAAGTCCCCTTCTGCAAAACTGAATGAAAAAACAAAGTCAGCATCTTTTAAACCAGTGGCCACATAGTAAAAACTGTACATTGCTGTCCACTCATTTAAAAAGCAAAGTCACTAGGATGGTATAAAAGTGATAACCAGTGCCTTTGTAACTGATGATGAACGCTTGTTCACTAAGGTTGAGAATTATCTCCACTCTCTCTGCATAACCAGGGATAAGATGCAGAAGACAGGGAAGAGGTAGGGCCAGGCCCCAGCGGGGACCCCAGTGCTCTCGGCTTTACTATTGGCACTCTTCCCCGAGTGGTCAGCTGCATTATACTCAAACTCCAAAGGACATTAGTTATCGATTTTATAGATAATTAGATAGATAATAATTATCTATAGATAATTAGATAGATAATATTATCTATAGATAATTATAGATACATATAATTATCATTATAGATAATAACTAATTAATCATTTGTTATCTATTTTATACATAGTAGTATATATGTCAGTCCCAATCTACCAATGCATCCCACCCCTCTTACCCTCCTTGATAACCATAATTTGTTATCTATACCTGTGACTCTATTTCTGCATTGCAAACAAGTTCATCTCTACCATTTTTCTAGATTCCACATTTAAGATATACTATACATTTGTTTTTCTCTTTCTGACTTACTTCACTCTGTATGACAGCCTCTAGGTCCACCCATGTTTCTGCAAATGGCACTTTTGTTCCTTTTCATGGCTGAGTAATATTTTGTTGTATGTGGGTGCTACATTTTCTTATCCATTCCTCTGTTGATGGACATTTAGGTCTTTTCCATGTCTTGGCTACTGTAAATAGTGCTGCAATGAACATTGGAGTGCATGCATCCCTTTAAATTATGATTTCTGCCTAAGAGTGAGATTACTGGGTCATATGGTAGTTCCATTTTTAGTTTTTTAAGGTACCTCCATACTGTTCTCCATAGTGACTGTACCAATTTACATTCCCACCAATAGTATACATTTTCTCCATACATTCTCCATCATTTATATTTGTAGAGTTTTTGATGATGGCCATTCTGACTGGTGTGAGGTGATACCTTATTGTAGCTTTGATTTGCATTTCTCTAATAATTAGTAATGTTGATCATCTCTTTATGTATTTGTTGGTCATCTGTATGTGTTCTTTGGAAAAATGTCTATTTAGGTCTTCTGCCCATGTTTTGATTATTTTTTTTCACCAATACAATATAAACCTCATTTGAAGTAATACAAATATCATACAAACCTAATTCGATTATCATTATTATGATATACACAGTGTGGAAGACACATACTTGGTGGCCATGAAGTGTTTTCTACTTGCCTAGAGTATAACGAAAATAATAGTATGGAATCTTAATGTCCAGAGCTCTCACAGGACATCCCTGGAGGGACTGTGACACTTTCAGAGAAGGTGCTGATGATAAAAATGTGCTTGAAGCATATCTTCTGGCTGAACAAGTTTGATGATTAACTTCACAGAAGCCTAAAATGCTTTACAATGGTAAAAAAGGGGAAATTCTTGAAGAATTCAAGACACTCAACCATTCACTCACAAAATAACAGTAACAGTTGACATTTCGGTTCAGTTCAATTCAGTCGCTCAGCCGTGTCTTACTCTTCGCAACCCCACAGACCATAGCACACCAGGCCTCCCTGTATCACCAACTCCCAGAGTCTACTCAAACTCACCTCCATTGAGTCAGTGATGCCATCCAACCATCTCATCCTCTGTCGTCCCCTTCTCCTCCTGCCTTCAATCTCTCCCAGCATCAGGGTCTTTTCCAATGAGTCAGCTCTTTGTATCAGGTGGCCAAAACACTGGAGCTTCAGCTTCAACATCAGCCCCTCCAATGAACACTCAGGACCAATCTCCTTTAGGATGGACTGATGGGATCTCCTTGCAGTCCAAGGGACTCTCAAGAGTCTTCTCCAACACCACTGTTCAAAAGCATCAGTTCTTCGGTGCTCAGCTTTCTTTATAGTCCAACTATCACATCCATACATGACCACTGGAAAACCATAGCCTTGACGAGACAGACCTTTGTTGGCAAAGTAATGTCTCTACTTTTTAATATGCTGTCTAGGTTGGTCATAACTTTCCTTCCAAGAAGTAAGTGTCCTTTAATTTCATAGCTGTAATCACCATCTGCAGTGATTTTGGAGCTCAAAAAAATGAAGTCTGACACTGTTTCCACTGTTTCCCCATCTATTTCCCATGAAGTGATGGGACCAGATGCCATGATCTTTCTTTTCTGAATGTTGAGCTTTAAGCCAACTTTTTCACTCTCTTCTTTCACTTTCATCAAGGGGCTCTTTAGCTCTTCTTGGCTTTCTGCCATAAGGGTGGTGTCATCTGCATATCTGAGGTTATTGATATTTCTCCCAGCAATCTTGATTCCAGCTTGTGCTTCTTCCAGCCCAGCGTTTCTCATGATGTACTCTGCATATAAGTTAAATAAGCAGGGTGACAATATACAGTCTTGATGTACTTCTTTTCCTGTTTGGAACCAGTCTGTTGTTTCATGTCCAGTCCTAACTGTTGCTTCCTGACCTGCATACAG
>SJXQ01000709.1:0-10985 GCA_006408695.1 Aepyceros melampus | reverse complement strand
TTTCTTTCTTTTTTCTTTTGACCATGCTGTGCAGCTTATGAAATTTCAATTCCCTGACCAGGGATCAAACCTGCACCCTTGCAGTGAAAGTACAGATCCCTAACCACTGGGATGCCAAGGAATTCCCTAGATTAATTTTCTAATCCTAGGAAATAAGAACTCGCCCTAGGATCACACAACCAGTGTCAGATACAGGAATGAACCCAGGAAGACTGGTCCCAGAGTCTATACCATTAAATAGTCTACTTTATGCCTATTTCTTCTAAATGGTTATTACATTGTTTTGGCCAGCTTATTGGGGCACTTCAGAGAGCATTTGCCTGAAAGCTTTGACCTGAAGTTTTGCCTGATGAACTGATTTAGATATTACAATTGCAGATTACATTGCTGCATGCAAACCTCCTTCTATCCTATAGGGATTATCTTTGCTCAATAGTCCTTATGGATTTCTCAGGACCAAACTAGGGGAAGAACTATGTTGTTGACTCCTAAAAACACCTGGAATTAGCTTTCAGCCATATGAGCTAGCTGCTATAGATTGTTGTAAACAATTTACCTTAATCAAGCTTAAGGGCTTTTGTGGACAGGAATCTTACTCAAGCTGCCAAAACTGGAGAAAACCAAGCTGAAATGGTGATGCTGACCTATAAGTTAACTGAAATGTTTATCTGAGGAGTCAGTCCACACATCCTGATGGATTTCTTCAGCTCATTCTGTGACTCCAAGGTCAACCACATGAACCATTCTACTGCATTACAAATGAGGAAATAACTCTAAACTTGCTGCAACCATATGCTTTCTGCTCACATGAGAACTTGCGCAATAAATAAGAATATTACTTAGTTAATACTCTGTGTATATTGCTTACTCATCTACACCCTAAAAATTATTTTTTTAGAATTACAGAGATAGATCAAAGTAAGATCTGGCTCATTCTTGCTTCATAAAAGGTACACAGGGGTGACATCATGTTACTAACTATCAAGATGTTCCTCCAAGAGCAGACCTAAAGGAAGCATTTTCTACAAGCTAATTAGTTATTTTCTAGTTCTAAGGACTCACAAAAATCATAAAACAATAATTCTCTGGCCACTTCCTGTTCTGAAGTGGTCTCACTAGTTTCTCTTCTCAAAGCAATCACCAAAAGGGAACTCCATATTTAATAAAAAGGGAGACATTCCAAGTACACCAGGAATTGTTAGGGCTAAGTATTAGTTTTTGTGATGCAATGGAACTCAAATTACATGGCAATGTGATTCTTACAGTGTCAGCTATCTTCTCGAAAGCTGTAACAGTTTTCTATGGGTATACACTAAACTACTCCAAAATATAGAGGCTTAAACAATGATAACATTTATTTTGCTCACCAATCTACAATGTAAGCAGAGCTCAGTAAGGATAGCTCATCTCTGCTCCACTTGACATGAGCTTCCTCAGAGGCAAGGGGGCCTGGAATCATCTGAAGACTCGTTGAGTCACATAAGTGGTGATTGATGAGAGCTGTCAGCCTAGCTATTAACTAGAATTTTAACCAAGACACCTACACGTGGCTTCTTCATGTGGCCTGGACTTCCTCAAGACAAGGTGGCTGATTCCAAACAGGCAAGTGCCCTGAGCCAGAGAGAGATAGCAGACAGAAGCTGGATTTCCTTCTCTGTCCTAACCTTGGAAGTCATGCAGTGTCATATCTATCACATTCTAACGGTTGAGGCAGTTAGAAAGATGCACCTAGGTTCAAGTTGAAAAAATAGGTCCTATCTCTGAAAGGGTGAATGCCAATGCCCCAGTGTAAGAAGAGCACATGGAATGGAACATATATTGGCAGCAATCTTTGGAAAAAATAATCAGCCACAAAGGCCTACTAGTTTTTTTTCCTCTTTTTTTGAAGTCAACCCAATCAGAGCAATGCCATTCCCTGGAAGACTTACTTTACAGTTTCTACTGCTTTGAGGATGCCCATCAAAGTCTTTTTTTTCTTCTCCTTTCTGGATTCAAAGAGAAGATTAAGTCTTTTTCTCTTCCTCTTACATTGGCAAAACTCCATTAAAATATATGAAAGGGGAATCCGAGCCATCAGAACCGCCACCATGACGGTGGGCAAGAGCAGCAAGATGCTGCAACACATTGACTACAGGATGAGGTGTATCCTGCAAGATGGCCGTATCTTCATTGGCACCTTTAAAGCTTTTGACAAACATATGAATTTGATCCTCTGTGACTGTGATGAGTTCAGGAAGATCAAACCAAAGAACTCAAAACAAGCAGAGAGAGAAGAGAAGCGAGTCCTTGGTCTCGTACTACTTCGAGGGGAGAACCTGGTCTCAATGACAGTAGAGGGACCACCTCCAAAAGATACTGGCATTGCCCGAGTGCCACTTGCTGGAGCTGCTGGAGGCCCAGGGATTGGCAGAGCTGCTGGTAGAGGAATCCCAGCTGGGGTTCCTATGCCTCAGGCTCCTGCAGGACTTGCTGGGCCAGTCCGTGGGGTTGAGGGTTATATAAATTTATAATAAAACATTATGAATTTTAATATGATTCATTAGCTTTATAATATTGTGAAAATTATATTACAAAACACACTTGCTGGATGCCTATGCTTTCTTGTTTGGAAATATGGCTATTAGCCTTTTCCTCACATCTTTGGAATGTTGAAAATATTATAAAGTTAAAAACAAACAACCTTTGCAAACAGATGATAATCATTTTATCTTTAAATTTGCAGGTGATAAATCAGATTCTGCCATAGTCAACATTTGTTAACAATACACACCAACTAAGATGATTTGATGAGATTCAGTGTATTGACAGTCGATTCCCAAAGAGCACAAGAACCCCAACAATGCAGTCATCCCTAGAGGATTGGTCCCAGAACCCCCATCAGTTCAGTTCAGTTCAGTCGCTCAGTCGTGTCTGACTTTTTGTGACCCCGTGAACCGCAACACGCCAGGCCTCCCTGTCCATCACCAACTCCCAGAGTCCATCCAAACGCATGGCCATTGAGTCGGTGAGGCCATCCAACCATCTCATCATTACTAAAAATCCATGTATGCTCAAATTCCTTTCAGTCAGCCTTCCATATCTATAGGTTCTGAATCTCTGGATTCAATCAATCCTAGATTTCATCCATATAGATGCGGAACCCACTGGTAAAGAGGATTGACTGTATTTCAAATCAATATTGTGTTTATTTGAAGATAGGATAATTACAAAGCTTCCACGCCTTTTGTAAATATTTTGCTTCATCTAGATTTCACTAATTGAGCTATATAATTTTCTGTCAAATATTCTGAATTAAAAGGAAAAAAAAATCATAGAATGTTTTAAGAAGATCAGGTGACTAACACAAGAGTAAATCCAACTGAAGAAACCATTGTCTACTCTTAATTCAGAAACCATTACTTAGTGGAAGAAAAAAAAATCTATTAAAAAAAGGGGTCATTAATTCTAACACCTAAGCAGAAAACCTAAAAAAAAAAAAAAAAAAACAGAAACGTTTTTGATTTATGGGTATAATTCTACACACACTTCTGACAATAGTAAAATTCTATCATATTCTTTAAGTTGGTAATTTTGTAAAGAAAGAAAGAAAAAGTAGAAATTTCTCTAATTTGCTGCATCTGTTTGACTGGGAAAAAATGCTGAAATAGTGTTGTTTTAAAGGAAACATGCTCTGAACATTTGTTGACAAGGCCCAAAGGAGGTTTTCTGTGGAGATTGTTTTGTTTTTGTAGTGTCTGTACTTTTGTCTTTGCAGTGTCTGTACTTTCAAAAATTCCCCTGGTAACTGAATTTTAAAGACTATTGCTCAAACCTGGTAGATTTGAGGCAAATTGTTTATGAAAGTGTTGTGAAAATGAAAAAGACTTGAATAAAGCCATCTTTAAAATTAGCAGCTATGAATTGGAGTGGTTGGAAATTAGAAAAAAGAAAATAATTCAGCATAGCCAAAATTGTTAGTGAGTCAAGATAATTTTCGCAAGTAGGTGTCTGAATTTGCAGGAAGGAGTGAAAGAATAAACAACTGAGGGGCTCAATTATTACAAACTAATGCAAAATAAATAGCCTGACTGGAATAACCATTACCCACCCACATACTCACACATATTAGTAATAAGACCTCTGTCAATACCAACCTATAAGTCACTTTTACTCTTTTACTGTTGAACTTTGTCCATGAAGAAATAGAAAGCAGGCCATAAAATAATAACTTAGGACTCCATGTTTCAAATATTGTTTTAATCTCATATAATATACATATATTTTCCCCCAAAGATTGAATCAGTGTTTTAAGAAATTGTTCCATCTAAGCATTTAGCTAAACTAATAAAATGGCTATGATCTTTGAAGAAAGAAAAGAGAGATAAGCAAGAAGGGAGGACATAGAAGAGCAGTGAAATGAAGGAAGGCCAAAAAGAGAGAGAGAGAATGATTAGGAAATAGAGAGGAGAAGAAACAAAAAAAAGGAAAAAGGAAGAAGCAAAAAATAAGGATACATGAGTCATACACTGGCCCGCTGCAGCCCACACCTGCTGCTGCTGCTAAGTCGCTTCAGTTGTGCCCGACTCTGTGCAACCCCATAGACGGCAGCCCACCAGGCTCCCCCTTCCCTGGGATTCTCCAGGCAAGAACACTGGAGTGGGTTGCCATTTCCTTCTCCAATGCATGAAAGTGAAAAGTGAAAGTGAAGCTGCTCAGTCATGTTCAACTCTTAGCGACCCCATGGACTACAGCCTACCAGCCTCCTCCATCCATGGGATTCTCCAGGCAAGAGTACTGGAGTGGAGTGCCATCGCCTTCTCCAAAGTCCACAACTAGTTCTAGCCTATTCCGTGTGTGTTCTTTTTCTTTTTTATCTTCCATAGCAACCCTAGGTAACATGTAACAATGGACATAACTATGTGTTCCAATAAGATTTTATTTATGAGCACAAGTTTCTATATAACCAATAAAGTTTTATGTATGACACACCAATTTTCTGTATCATAAAATATTGTTCTTCTTTTGATTTTTCTCCAACCATTTACAAAAATGTAAAAGCTATTCTAGGGTGGCTTTTGTGATGCAAGTAGAGTAGAGTAGTTGTGGCAGAGACTCTATAGCCATTAAAGACTAAAATAATCATTGTGTGGTCCTCACAAAAACAGTTTGCAGACACATAAATATTTATTAAATACAGACTGTATACTCAGCACAAACCTCTATTCTAAGGAGGATACAAAAGAAAAAGAACAAAGATATGATTTCCATCCTTTGGGACTTACAGGCTAGTTGAAGGGGAAATGGATCAAACAGCTGCCCTGGTAGTTGATTTTTAGGGAAAACAAAAATGGCATTTACGTATGGTTTATTTCTTCTTATTCACACTAAACTTGATACTTCATAAACACTCATAGTATTAGAATGCAGGCATTTAGAGTACAATTGCATCCTTAAAACTCCTTTTTATACCTTTAACTTCTTTTTTTTTATCCTTAACTCTAGTTTAACATTATCAGCTACCTTTTTAACAAACATACAAAATTCAACAAACATGTAACACACAAACACACAACATGTACAAAATACCACAAAAGCTTGTACTTGAATTGATAGTCTAGCAAAATCAATGTCTCAGTGGGACAATTCTAAAAGAAAGGAAGGCTTTGGCAAAAGATGTATGTGAACATCTGAGGATTAAACATGACTCTTATGTTGAGTTGCTGATTCAAAGGGGACAATATGGGTCACCCTCACTTTCACTTTTCACTTTCATGAATTGGAGAAGAAAAGGGCAGCCCACTCCAGTGTTCTTGCCTGGAGAATCCCAGGGACAGGGGAGCCTGGTGGGCTGCCGTCTATGGGGTCGCACAGAGTCGGGCACGACTGAAGTGACTTAGCAGCAGCAGCAGCACTGGGCTAAAAAGAAATGAAATGCCCTAATGCTCTCCTCAAGTATTTTCTTTAAAAGTGGCAATTTTTCCACACTCAACAGTTGCACTGTCCAATATAGTAGCCACTGACCATGTGTGGTTATTGAGCTCTTGACACAGGCTGGTCCAATTGAAGATGTGTTGTAATTATATACATATCCCATGCCAAAGACCTATTATGAACAAAAGAATTAAAAGTATCTAATTAGTATGATTTTCTAGATCTTGATTACATGCTAAAATAATATTCTGGATATATTTGGTTAGAGTTAATATTTTATTCAAATTAATTTTGCCTATTTTTTAGACTTTTAAAAATGTAGATACCACAAAATTTTAAATTACCTCTGTGTTTGCATGGGACAGAGATGCTTTAACATGCTGATTGACCCAATAGGTCTGTGTGAAGAGGTAGACACATGGCTCATTCCCTCAACTCTGTTTTTGTTCAAATGTCATCTAATTTAAAAGGTCACTAAATGGCAACTGTTGTTGTCATTTAGTCACTAAATCATGTCTAGCTCTTTTGCAGCCCCATGGACTGTAGCCTTCTAGGGTCCCTTGTCCGTGGGATTTCCCAGGCAAGAATAGAATGGTTTGCCATTTTCTATTCCAGAGGACCTTCCTGATCCAGGGATGGAACCTGGGTCTCCTACACTGGCAGGCAGGTTCTTTACCACTGTGTCACCAGGGAAGACCCTAATGTCAGTTACGAGTCCTAAATTCCTGACCTCCTTACCCAGTTCTATCTCCTTTCAGTTACATTGTTTCTAGTCTGTTTCCCCTGTCTCTACTTCTATAAGGCAGAACTATATCTGTTTTTCCTCACTGATGTATACTTAGCTCATAGAACAGTGCCTGGTACCTAGTAAACAAATTTTTTTAATATGATGAATAAATGAATGGTAAATATTAAAAGAAGCTTGCAAAATATTCTAGTGAAATATCTAGAATGGGAGGCCTTTAGGTAAGGTTGTCAAAGGTGGTGCCTTTTTAAATAATATTTTTCACCCCTTTTTTATTTATTCTTACTTTTTAGCCAGGTTTCAGGCATGCAGGATCTTACTTCCCTGACCAGGGACTGAACCTGTACCCCCTGGAGTGAAAGTATGGAGTCCTAACCGCTGGCCCAGCAGCAAGTCCCAGGTGGTACTTTTTTAATCTGCTCTCCTATAAGCTTATGGCCTCCAATTTACACCCAGCTATATGCCCTCAGCCTCCACCCCTGATGCCGAGAGCTCACTGTTCTTCACTTCTGGCTTCTAGGCCAGCTGAGAGATTTAGGGTTGAGGGTATAAGAGATCAGATTTTGACCCTGGAGAAATATTACTGAGCTTCTCCCACACAGAAGAATTGAGACATAATATCTTAATAAAATATTTCTGTGAGGCAATTTATGTACATGCCCTTATTTAACTGGATTAAAGCGAATATGACTGAGAAAGTTTGAATTGAAAAGTATTAACAGCAGAAGCTCTGAAGAAATGGTATGTAAAACACAGCTGAGAGCTGAATTAATAGCATCAAATACACAATAATGCAAACCATCAGAAGTTGGGCCATGGGTTATGACACACCAAGCTTTTCCTATTGGGGAATAAAAAGGAATATGCTCTGAAAATGGCCCAAATCACACAGCAGTCCTTGATTTTATCCAAAGCTCATCAAATTCCATATTGTTTTTATATTTCTGCTTAATTTTTAATATGTTGATGGCAGTTTAGTCACTAAGTCATGTCTGACTCTTTTGCGGCCCCATGGACTATATAGCCTGCCAGGTTCCTCTGTCCTTGGGATTTTCCAGGGAAGCATACTGGAGTGGGTTGCCATTTCCTTCTCCATTAAATAATGTCTAAATCATATCTAAATGGAGATTGCTCCTGCCTAGAAAGAGCTATTGTATCTGCTCATTTATTATATCAAAGTTGCTGATACCTATGTTACTTTCCCCCCCATTTTACCAGGAAGAGAAATGGTTTCATTTTGGCATAATCTTTACAGTAAGCCTACTATTTAGTTTCTCACTGTAAAACTTACATCCAAGTAGAGCTGCCAACTCTTATCATGTGACCTAAGGGTTGAACTTGTAGTCTAGTAATATTTCCCCAAAGGAATTTCCAGACTTTGTGGATGATATCCTCACCATTAGAGAGTCATTCCTTTATTTATGCTGTATAATCTGGGACAAGACATTTTTATCTTAGAAGTCTTCATTAAAAGTCATTATTCTGTAAAATGCAACACATGCTTAAGGCATTATTAGAGATTTATACCTTAGCATTAAATTAATGTGGGCTTTAAAGCCTTTGACTGTGTGGATCACAATAAACTGTGGAAAATTCCGAAAGACATGGGAATACCAGACCACCCAACCTGCCTCTTGAGAAATCTGTATGCAGGTCAGGAAGCAACAGTTAGGACTGGACATGAAACAACAGACTGGTTCCAAACAGGAAAAGAAGTACATCAAGACTGTATATTGTCACCCTGCTTATTTAACTTATATGCAGAGTACATCATGAGAAATGCTGGGCTGGATGAAGCACAAGATGAAATCAAAATCACCAGGAGAAATATCAATAACCTCAGATATGCAGATGACACCACCCTTATGGCAGAAAGTGAAGAGGAGCAAAAAGCCTCTTGTTGAAAGTGAAAGAGGAGAGTGGAAAAGTTGGCTTAAAGCTCAACATTCAGAAAACGAAGATCATGGCATCTGGCCCCATCACTTCATGGGAAATAGATGGGGAAACAGTCGAAACAGTGTCAGACTTTATTTTTCTGGGCTCCAAAATCACTGCAGATGGTGCTTTCAGCCATGAAATTAAAAGACATTTACTCCTTGGAAGAAAAGTTATGACCAACCTAGATAGCATATTCAAAAGCAGAGACATCACTTTGCCAAATAAGGTCCATCTAGTCCAGGCTATGGTTTTTCCTGTGGTCATGTATGGATGTGAGAGTTGGATTATGAAGAAGGCTGAACACCGAAGAATTGATGCTTTTGAACTGTGGTGTTGGAGAAGACTCTTGAGAGTCCCTTGGACTGCAAGGAGATCCAACCAGTCCATTCTGAAGGAGATCAACCCTGGGATTTCTTTGGAAGGAATGATGCTAAAGCTGAAGCTCCAGTACTTTGGCCACCTCATGCGAAGAGTTGACTCATTGGAAAAGACTCTGATGCTGGGAGGGATTGGGGGCAGGAGGAGAAGGGGATGACAGAGGATGAGATGGCTGGATGGCATCACGGACTCAATGAACGTGAGTCTGAGTGAACTCCGGGAGATGGTGATGGACAGGGAGGCCTGGCGTGCTGCAATTCATGGAGTCGCAAAGAGTTGGACACGACTGAGCGACTGAATTGAACTGAACTGAACTCCCTGGTGGCTCAGTGGTAAAGAATCTGTCTGCAATGCAGGAGACCTGGGTTTGATCCCTGGGCTGGGAAGATCCCCTGGAGGAGAACATGGCAACCCACTCCAGTACTCCTGTCTGGAGAATTCTATGGACAGAGGAGCCTGGTAGGCTAGAGTCCATAGAGTCTCACAGGACACAACTGAAGTGACTAAGCAGCAGCAGCATAAATTAGTGTATCAAATTACTTCTCTATTTAATTGCCAGTTGACATTGGTGTTCTGAGAGAATGGGGCATAGGGATGAAAACTGATGGGAAGTTCAGGAGATGGGAGAAAGTGCTATATTGTAGAGTATTGAACTTAATGCCAAGTAGAGAGGATTCCTTGGAGAATGAAATAAAAGACTTTGGTCAGTCATGAGGAAACTGGGGACCAGAAAAAGGGAAAGAGATGAGGATGATCAAATAGCACTGGGAGACAGGAAGGGGCTGTGTAGAAACTGCAGTCAGTGCTCCACGCCCCGTTACTCTCTCTTGCGTACGTGCATGCATGCTGTCACTCCAGGTGTGTCTGAGTCTTTGCGACACTATGGACTGCAGCCCGCCAGGCTCCTCTGTCCCTGGGATTCTCCAGGCAAGAATCCTGGGATGGGTTGCCTTGCCCTCCTCCAGCGGATCTTCCCAACTCAGGGATCAAGCCCATGTTTCTTAGGACTCTTGCACTGGCAGGGGTTTCTTTACCACTAGTGCCAACTGGGAAGCCCTTACCCTCTCTTACTCATCTCTAATATTGGTCAAAATGCCTCTTTTTATTTCAAATTACTGCTTACTCAATGATCTGGTTGAAACCAGAAGGTACACTTAAACACTGGAAAATTTGAGGAGAATTTAATTAAAACTATTTTTTTGCAAAGGTGTATTCCAGGTTTAAGGGAAGTTAGAAGGCGTGGTACAGCACCTTGGAACTAGCAACAGAAGGGAACTGTGACCAATCCTAGGTCTTAAAATGCAAAGGGAGAGAAAGAGTATTAGAACTCAGATACAAAACTAGACGGAGAGGTTCCCCAACATGAACTGTGGCCTTTGGTAGAGGAACAAAGCCAGCCCTCAGCAACGTGGCAGACAAGAAGATGGGAGGATAAATACAGGATGTCACACTCCTCTCATCCTCCAGTTTCCTGATGTGGCCTCCACTGGCCAGATCCAACCTTTAACAGGAAGTCCTGTTAACAGCAAGGGAGCCTTACCTATTTTTAACAAGACAAGACAAAGAACCTGCTTTGGTCACCTTTTTATAGAATATTATATTTTTAATAAACTATCTTTGTTTCAAAGTGAATTCATGCTTCCCTCATCCTCTCCGTTGTTAGTCAAGGCTTCAGAGTTTTTACTGGCACTAAATTCTGGGTTGAAAATAATGCATCGTATTGAAATCAATGGAGTGCAAATGTAAAGTGCCCCTAACATATAACAGATTTTTTCAGTTGTTGCAACTGTATTCAATCAGTTGTACCCAAGCAACTGAACTAAACTATTCTAAGTCAAAGCCAAAAAAATGACAGGCTCATGAAAAAATTATCTTGGAAGCTGGAAACATTTGTCTTGGTATCACACTCTTAAAGTTACTTTGTCTGGTGGTATCATACTCTTAATGTTACTTGAAAATTTTGTACATGGAGACAGACGTAGGATACCCGCGTGCACAGACAAACACATTACAC